>QNTS01000201.1:865355-934714 GCA_003317085.1 Hucho hucho
TGACCAAATACTTATTTTCCACCATAATTTGCAAATAAATAAATTTAAAATCCTACAATGTGATTTTCTGGATTTCTTTTTCTCATTTCGTCTGTCATAGTTGAAGTGTACCTATGATGAAAATTACAGGCCTCTCTCATCTTTTTAAGTTGGAGAACTTGCACAATTGGTGGCTGACTAAATACTTTTTTGCCCCACTGTACATTTAGGCAGCATCTAGCCACAAAAAATACTGTTCTGGTCACATAAGTGACAGTAATAAAGCAATTCTTTAGCATTAACGTTTTATTCAAAACTGCATTAATAGAGATAGGTGATCAATTTCAAGCGGACATAATGGCATGGCTAGCATGAAACATAATGGACATAATGGCATGGCTAGCATGAAAGGCACCTTGATCATGTGATGGGATAGAAATATTGCTCCACTTGAATAATGAATAAGCTCAAATAAAAAAAAGTGCAGAGAAAGCTAAAATGATTATCATTGTTCAGTGTAAAATCAAATTGATGTCTACCCAGATGATTGACATAACCAAGATTAGAAAATAGTTTGATTGACAAACACATTTACACACTCATCATAAAATCCCTTTGAGTTTAGATCATTACAGATACAGGGGCCATTACTAAGAAAAAGAGAGGAATCAGTGGTTATGATTCCTTGTGTAGTCTGGGACAGATAGGGCCACCTCCCTTCCCCTGGAAAGCAGCAGAGATTCTGAATAGCTTTCATAAACAAGCCTCCAGTTCCACTGACAGGGCATGGCGCCATTCATCTTCATTAGCTGACTATTCCCTCCATCTCTTGTCTAAAATACTAAATATTTTGCCTCCATGGGGCCCCGGCCAACCCTGATTAGTTAGCGCTGATGCTGGTGGATTCTGCCTGTGTCTCAATCCCCTCTGCTAATCCTCCCTGCTGCATTTCCCACCAAAACAATACAGCCACAATCTGTTACCATTCGAGTCAGGGACCCAGGCGTTTCATGTGGTACACACTATCTCCTCACTAACTAATGAAACAGTGGGGAGAGCCAGCATGCAGACAAATAAACACACACACAAAAACAAATACATTCTCTATCAATTAACATATTGACTGCCAATCGAAGCTAGTAGACTGATGGTTAGACTGATAGTTAAAGGGAAAATCTAACATCTATGGGGATCAGGGCTATTCTACTAGGTAGGTTAATGATGATGCAGGTCAGGCTATTGCTCCATTGGCAGAAGTAAGCCTATTTGAGCCACAGCACAATACTGCTCATGAAAATGTCATTTTCTCTGATGGTTATTTGGGCCTCACAGAAGAAAAGCCATCTCAAAGGAGGGTATCAAACAATCTGGATCCACACCAATTCCTACAGCTGGGCACAATTAACGGCTATTATGTGATGGTGAGGTCCGGAAACCCATGGAGATAAGCCCATGACTGACACAGCAGAATGCATTGCAGCACTACATGTGGGCAAATCAAATTTAACTGTGGATGGTTCCCGGATGTTTAGACTGAGCAGAACAAAACAGTCAAGCATGTTACATGAGCAAGACAATCTAGCCAAACTGGCAGTGGTTTACCTGTTTCTTCCCCTTCCTCCTCTGTATCAGTGAGAGCAGGCTTCTCCTTTCCAACGTCTTCCATTAGAATTCAATCTGTCTCTGAGAAAACAAGGGATTAATATCGCTTTAGTTAGAATACAATGACAATAAGACATTTATCAGCTGGATGGTGTTAAAAAAAAAGTTTTTTGCCTTTAATGAGTCAATCTGAACAACTTGGCATCGCTGGAGCAGGTCAACAAAGAGGCACAGTATATGAGGTGAGCCTGACAAGAAAAATGAAGGGAACTACTTGTGAATTCTAGGAAAGATCATCCTGTGCTCAACAAATAAACCATTATCCACTCTCCCAATGCCCTTAAAACCCACAATAACATACACTGCTAGGCCCACAAATGGTCTCGGCTGAGAACGCTCTATCTGACCTGAGAATAGGTTTTATACATGAGCAATGCATAAAATCTATATCAACACAACATATTAACACACCCTGCAAATGAGCATCCAGTTGTAGGAAAGAAAACTATGTGCCTTCATGAAGTATTCACACTCCTTTACTTGTTCCACATTTTGTTGTGTTACAGCCTGAATATTACATGGATTAAATTGAGATTTTGTGTCACTGATCAACACACAATACCCCATAATGTCAAAATGGAATTATGTTTTTAGAAATGTTTACAAATTAATTAGAAATGAAAATCTGAAAGGTCTTGAGTTAATAAGTATTAAACCTTTTTGTCATGGCAAGCTTAAATACGTTCAGGAGTAAATATGTGCTTAAGAATTCACATAATAAGTTGCATAGACTCACTCTGTGTGCAATAATAGTGTTTACATGATTAAATGACTACCCCATCTTTGTACCCCACACATTTTAAAACAGTTACAGAGTTTAATGGTTGTGATAGGAGATAACTGAGGATGGATCAACAACATTGCAGTTATTACACAATAGTAACATAAATGACAAGGTGAAAAGAAGGAAGAAGGTACAGAATAAAAATATTCCAAAACATGGATTCTGTTTGCAATAAGGCACTAAACTAACGCATTGCAAATCATTTGGTAAAGAAAGGACATTTTTGTCCTGAATATAAATTGTTGTTTGGGGCAAATCCAACACAACATATCCCTGAGTACCACTTGATATTTTCAAGAATGGTGGTGGCTGCATCATGCTATGGGTATGCTTGCCACTGGCAAGGGAGTTCTTTTTAGGATAAAAATAAATGGAATAGAGCTAAGCACAGGCAAAATCCTAGAGGAAAATCTGGTTCAGTCTGCATTACAACAGACACTGGGAGACAAGTTCACCCTTCAGCAGGACAATAACCTACAATACAAGGCCACAAATACACTGGAGTTGCTTACTAATACAACATTGAATGTTCCTGAGTGGCCTAGTTACAATTTTGACTTAAATCCACTTGAAAATCTATGGCAAGACTTGAAAATGGCTGTCTAGCAATGATCAACAACCAACTTGACAAAGCTTGAATAACTATTTTAAGAATAATGGGCAAACATTGTACAATCCAGGTGTGCAAAGCTCTTAGAGAGCTAAGGAGGTTGAAAACGTATCTCATCAAGATATATTAGTGTTTAACCTTCAATTAATAAAAAATATCTATAACTTTTCTTCCACTTTGACATTAAATAGTATTTTGTGTAGATCGTTGACAAAAAATGACAATTAAATCCATTTGAATCCCACTTTGTAACACAACAAAATGTGGAAAAAGTCAAGGGGTGTGAATTATTTCTGAAGACACTGTAATCAAAAGAAAAACAACTGTCATCCAGTACCTAGAGGTACAGTATATTACATATGGCGTTCAATATACTACAATGGTTTTAAGCGCACACAGTTGTATATGGCCATTATGTTCCAGTAAAACAACATCAAACTCACCTGCACAAAAAAAACAATTATAAAAGAGACCAGGAAAGGCATGAGTCATGCATCTGCTATTGTGACAGAAAGTTCTGCAATAATATGTACATAATTATAGTTATAAAAATATTTTAACATTCTATACAATAAACAGTCTAAAATGTATCACTGAAATCATAATTTATTTAAACCTGAACAGTCACAGGTTGCACCTACTTTGCATAACTCTTAATTTGATATAGCACTTTGGACTATCACAAGAAAATCTAAAACTTCAATTAAATGATAGTGGTTATTTCAATATAAGATTGAATAATTAAACAGTTATCAAGATGAGTAAGCTCTACCTTTTCAAGAACTATAACACTTTGTTGAAAACAAAGTAGTTACATGTAATGTTTTGTGTAATTGCTGGCTTTCAGAAATATATAGTATTTGATACTCTACAGGTCATAAACCGCTGTATGAAACACTAAGCAAAATAAAATATTTTTTGTTCAAAAAGAGAATATGGATCTGATGTAACTCACCTAATATTATTTTTTCCAGTATAGTTGCAATGGACACAAAATCTAGAAAAAGGTGAGACAGAGAAGTTACAAACCGAATCCTTACTTGAAAAATATATGCATAACAAATATACTGCACTCGCTAAATGTACAGTAGCCCTTATCCAGCTATCCAGTTAGCTAAACACTCATTCAAATAACTCATTGGGAAGCAGGGTGGCGTTTTGGAAGTTTACTTGAATCACAGTGTGAAACTGCAACAAACACAAAAGTACATGTTTTCAGTTACAGTAGTTTAGAGCACAATGTCTTCCACAATAACTGCACTAAATGTATGAAATAAGGAACAAGAGTACTCAATCTAGAGCCAAATATAAAATAAAAAGTTACTAGAATGCAACTGTATGCTTGATATTACTCAGCCAGGTATCCGTAGGGAGAAATAACATTGAAGCTAATGCAAAGTAGCTAACAGCTAACTCAATTATTCATATTTTACAGAAACATGAAAATTATATGTGATAATAAACAAATGTACTTACACACATTGCGTCATACAAAGCTTATAAAGAAGGATGTTGAAGGATTGTAACTACTCGGTCACACTTGCACATCTTACACATTGCTTCACTTCTGAAACTGCTTCCTGTCACATGACACAAACAGGTAAATTCTAGACTGCTGAACTTAAACTACCACTAGGGGGTGCTAAACAACTAACAGGTCCAGAACACTCCCCGCCTGGGGTCTTTAACGATCCCGCATAAACCTAACTCTGACCACTGGGGTCTTCCGAAGAAAGAAGGAGAACCACTTCGGAAATAGGCAGAGAGAAGACCTTCATAGTTCCCTCCTTGACAATTCTCACGTTGACTTTCTTCACCATCCCATCCTGGCTGGGAAGGGTCTTCACAACGATGGCCATAGGCCATTAATTTCTTTTAGCCTGACTGTCCTTCATTAAGACAACATCCTCTTCTTTAAAATCTGGCCTCTTGTCCTGCCACTTGCATCGGCTCTGCAGCGTGTAGAGATACTCCTTCCATCACCTGTTCCAAAAGGTGTCCGCTAGACTTTGTACCTGGTTCCACTCTTGCTTGTAGAGTTCTACTTCCCCGAACTTGCCTGGTGGAGGAGGGGGGACGCCAGTCTTCTAGGTCAAGAGCATAGCTGGAGTGAAGATGAGGGGTGATTCTGGGTCTGAAGATACTGGGATGAGAGGCCTGGCATTCATCACAGCAGTGACCTCAGCCATCAGTGTTGTCAGGACTTCATGTGTAAGTCGTGAAGATCTGCCTTGGAGGAGAATGCAGTCGAGAATACAACGTACAATGCCAATCATCTGCTCCCATGCACCACCCATATGGGATGAGTGAGGTGGGTTGAACACCCAGGTACATTTCTGTTCTTGGAGATACCTCTCCATGCTCTCTGAACTGGAGCTTGGTCCATCCATCCTCAGGTCTCGGCAAGCACCAACAAAGTTTGTACCACAATCTGAACATATCTGCTTTGCTATGCCTCTGACTGAGAATAATCTTCTCAGGGCATTTATGAAGCTGGAAGCACTTAGTGATTCAATTACTATAATGTGTACATCACCGCCCACCTTTTGCCATTGGCGTGTCCTCCTTTTGCCATTGGCGTGAGACCACCTCCCATGGGATGAAAACGTCCTCGCCTACGTAGGTGAAAGGTCGTGCTACCTGTAGCCGCTCAGCTGGTAATTCTGCAATCTGCTGGTGTTCTGTCTTCCCTCGGAGCATCTTCCACGTGACACACTTGAAGAGGGCACCGCTGATACATCTCTTAGCTCCATCCAACCAGAGTCCATCTGCTCGGATGGCACCCTCTGTGTCTCCCTTGATGCTTCACGGCCTCATGGTGGTGACGCACAAGTAAGGTTGCCAGGTGGTGATGACCTAGAATGATGATGGGGTTGACATTGTTTGTTCCTAATTTAGATTTTTCGATTCTGCCTCCAACTCTGAGCAGTCCATCACTGTCAACGATAGGATGCAGACTTCGTAGACTGCTGTCGGTAAGAAAACTGCATTCTGCTGCTATGCACCTAAATTCCACTGCATAACACTCATCTTGGACACTCAATATCACAAGGACTTTGGCTCTTTCCAGCTCTTTTTCAGTGGGGTTCTTCAGACAGATGTGCCATCCATGGCAGCTGCTCTCTTGTGCAGGCTGAGAGAAGGTCCGAGCTATATGGATTAAGCGTGCTACTGTCCTTAATGAGACTGTTCCACTTGGAGAAACGCTCAAAGCGTTTGGAGCTCAGCAGGTTCTTGGAGACTTGAGTGACATTAGTAGTCACCTATGGCCATATCTCATAGTCGGAAGCAGAGTTGATAAGGTCAAACAACTCGAGATTTGGAGGAGTGCAGGGCTGGATTCTGAAGAAAGGCTGGTCCAGACAGCCATTTCGTGTTGCTGAGGAGGGCTACTGTTATGGATCTAGACCCATGGTCACCTGGGTTGAGATCTGTGGGCACATACCTCCATTGGTCTGGGGACGTGGATAGCCAGAAACACTGAACTCTGTTGCTCACGTCGAACCGCCTTGTTTCGTTGTGGATGTACCAAAGCACCACTTTGCTGTCCAAATAGTTTGTGATGCTGTCAAACTTCAGATCCATCTCCTCAACTATCAACTCTGTGATCTCGACTGCCAGCACGGCTGCGTATAGTTCCAGTCTGGGGATAGTGAGTTCTGGCTGGGGAGCCAGCCTGGCCTTTCCAAAGACAAAACCGACTTCACTTTTTCCATTTTGAGTGGTGACCTTCAGGTAAGCTACAGCTGCGATAGCTTTCACCGATGCATCTGCGAAGACACAGAGTTCCTTGAGCTGAGCATTAGAGGTAGAGGCTAACATGTAGGTGCGAGGTATTTGGAGCTCCTGTAAGTCTTGAAGTGAATCTCTCCATTTGTTCCACTTCTCTTCCATGTCTGCGGGAAGGGGTGAATCCTGAGAGAGCTCTCTGAGGAGTAGCCTGCCTTGTATGGTGACAGGGGCTAGGAAGCCAAGTGGATCATATAGGCTATTGACCATAGAGAGCACTCCCCTGCGTGTGAATGGCTTCTTGTCATCTACGGCTTGGAATGTGAATGTGTCTGCCATAATGTTCCAAGACACTCATAGACTGCACTGTAGGGGGTAGATCATCAGTGAAAAGGTTTAGATACTTAATGTCCTTGGCCCGGTCGTCAGGGGGAAACGCATCCATCACCACAGGACTGTTGGAGGCAGTTTTGTGTAGCCTGAGGTTGGATAGAGCAAGCATTTCCTGTGCTCGTCAGAGGACACTGATGGCCTCTGTTTCGGTAGCGAATGACTTCAGTGCGCCATCGACATAAAACTCACGTTCGACGAACATTCTCACATTGCGGCCAAAGTCATCCTCTTCTTCCTTGGCAGCCCTCCTTAGGCCATTCATGGCGACAGCAGGGGATGGGCTATTGCCCAAAGACGTGGACACGCATTCTGCATTTATTGTTGCGATACCACAAGAAGCGGAGGAAGTCTCTGTGATCCTCTCTCACCAGGAAGCAGTGGAACATGTGCTGGATATCATCAGTGATGGCCACGGGCTTTATCCTGAACCTCATGAGTTCCCCAAGCAGGCTGTTGTTGAGATCAGGGCCATCACTGGGGTCGAATTCCGTGCCATCCAGGACCTCTATACCAGAAGAAGGCCCCAAAAATGTCAGCCACCAAAGTCATAGACTGTTCTCTCTGCTACCGCATGGCAAGGGGTTACTTTAATAATGGAACACTGGTCACTTTAATAATGTTTACATACTGTTTTACCCACTTCATACAGTACCAGTCAAAAGTTTGGACGCACCTACTCATTCAAGGGTTTTTCTTTATTTTTACTATTTTCTACATTGTAGAATAATAGTGAAGACATCAAAACTATGAAATAACACATATCGAATCATGTAGTAACCAAAATTAAACAAATCTAAATATTGATGACAGCTTTGCATAATATTGGCAGCCGCCATTGGTCTCTGGAGCAGTGGAAACACGTTCTCTGGAATTATGTATCAAATGGCTTCCCGGACTATTTGCAATGTACTTTTTCCATTATAATAATTCCCAATAATTGAGGAATTGCATAGTGGTAACAAAAATATGTCACAACACTGATGTTCATGCATTCAGTTGATCATGCATAATGCAAAAACTGAAACTGAAATATTTCCATGTATATGTAAGCTTTTTCATAGATTTCTTCATTGAATAAACAGAGATGAACTGAGAATCAGCTCTTGTGATATACAATAATATAATTAGGAATTTCCTCAAACTGCCATTTGCCTAAAACACCATTGATGAAGTTACTGTCATTTTAACTGTCTTTAAAACTCTTCAACATTTAAAATACTGTATGAGAAAAACAAGATCATATCCATGTAACATGTGTTGCATATGATACCAATGACATTGGGAAAGATATTCATTACATGATAGTTCCTGCCTGACCAGCTATATACAGGGATATTTAAAGATGTGGGGTAATCCCAATGGCATTTGAAGTGGCCAAAACGCTGATACCTATTACTATGTGAGAGTAGAGACATTATTTGAATTAGAATGTACAACAATGTAAGGTTGGGCAAACTCACAATCAACACATGCAACAGTTAATGCAATATTTCATGCAAAATCATTCAACAGATCTAACTTGTGTCACATTTTATGATTGTACAAAGCATCACATAAAAACTAGGCAAGTCAAGACATGTTTTATATATTTGAATCTCATGTTCCAAATAAAACCTATTTCAAATCAAATTTAATTTTATTTGTCACATGTTCAGGTGTAGAACTTACCGTGAAATACTTACTTACAAGCCCTTAAATTAACCAACAATACAGTTTTAAGAAAAATATTAGTTATGAAAACAAAAAAGCAACAATAAAATAACAATGAGGCTACATACAGGTGGTACCGGGTACCGAGTCAATGTGCAGGGGTGCAGGTTAGTCGAGGTAATTGAGGTAATGTGTACAGTACATGTAGGTAAGGGTAAAGTGACTATGTATAGATAATAAACAGTGAGTAGCAGCTGAGTAAAAACCTATTGTAAAACCTATTGGTCACTAAATCCGGAGAAATGACAGACCTTGTAAAACTGTTCACTAAATCCGTCTAGAAGGACCACGTAAAAACAGTTGGCTGGTATGGCCTCACCCATCTGAGTGGTCAGCTGTGAATGCCCTCACCTGCTATATACTTATAACTGATTAGTTTGATTCTGTCCTCTATAGTGCTGTCCGGTTAGAACATGATGTTGGTCACCAACACACGTGGTTGGTCACCAACACACACACACAGACACAGCTGTTTCCTTTGAAGATGTTCTTTTGATTTTGGTAATCCGAATGACTTGAAATCTTATTGTTGTGGTTCTGTAAGACAGAAATATGCACACATGTAAACAATATTAGTTAATGGTTCTAACTATACAATAAACATACTGTATACTGTATGTACATTAATAAATGTCAAATAGCATTACACTTGTAACATGTCTATAAAGGGCTATAAACACAGTATCAATATAAACAGAACCTTAAACATTCACCTGTTGGAGAGCGAGAGAAACAAATTGCTTGGATTGACAAAGGGTCAAGATTTATGGCACCCTCTCTCTCTCTCTTGTGTGAGAATCTGCCAGGCTGAGACCTTATCTGATCTGCCCTGGCGCCACAGGATCGTAAATAACTCTGCGCATGAGCAAGCTCCAAGAACTGTCTGGGATGACTCTTAGCGCAACAAAACACCTTAATAAAGGCCACTATGGAAAACGCTGTGGTAGCATGTGCATGCAAAAGACTATGTTTACCAATACAACAATTAAACCAATGCATTAACACTTATGACAGTATGAAATAATACTTCATACGATAAACAATAAGCAAAGCAGTACTGGCAACTCTAACATTAAAGAATAGTAACAGCATACAGAAGAACATATGTCTGAAAGCTATCAAAGTAACAATAAGTAATTAGTGGTAATTACTAGGGCTGTGGCCTTCACCAAATTTTGTCAAGCAACTAACTGTCGGTCTCATGGTAATTGACAGTTAATTAACATAAACACATTTAGCATCTTCTGGCTTCCACAGTATCCTACAAGCCACTGATGCAGACCTTTGGAACATCTACATTTTAAAAAGTCTAATAAATCCATGTAATACAGCCTACACCTTCACAATAAATCCATTATTTATTTTAGACAGGTCTAAAGAAGCATGATATGAAGAAAATGTAGTCTATTTCAGAAGAACAGAATAGCACACTCTGAGTTGATCTTATGTTAGGTCCTGATCTGGCTATGCCAAATGGCTGTGGACTACACTGGTTCAATTAACAGACAGGATTTGTTTAGAATTCTGTTGCTTTATTATATCGTTTTTATAGTATGAAGCATACAATTGAACAAAGTTGAATAAAATAGAAAGCATATTTTCTCCAAACGATTTGAGGGAGTACACACATGCGGCTATTCTGTGTTGAGCAGTTTACAAAGAAATAGGTACTCCTATATGCTTAATTTAGAGTTATTAATGTCATTTTAGTTGTTCTACAAACATTCTTTTTACATTTTAAGGCTGCATGATGCGACTAATGATGATTTGAAAAAAGTTGCTTGAAAGGCATGAGCTCTGCTTAGTTTTTTTGTGTAGGCTGAACACACTTCATCAGTCTCTCATTCACAATTTGACAAGCACTTGCTAATGCCTCAAATTTCCAGGCAGCATCCCTTTGTGTGGCCGTAATGCACCCTATAGAATCCATGCCTTTTATGGCCAGTGGCCATTGTGCCCTTGGCCCGGAGTGCTGTTGTGGCCTTCTCCCTGAGTGCTGCCTGCTCCGACACATCTTTCACTTACTTGGCTCTCCATCACGTGATCGGGTCTTTCTCAAGGACTACAAGTGAAGACAGACACAACGGGGACACAATTGCCCGTGTCCTTATCCGATTCCTAGGTGCAAATTGGAAGAACTGTCCACATTTACTTTTTGTCAGCCAACAAGATAGGTAGGCCTAATGAACAGCAAAAGCACTAGCCTATGTCAATCTACTATCCCTCATAGTACAAAAGTTGATTTACTCTATTCCGTGCAAGAAATAAATATTCCAAACATTGTCTGTGACAGTTGTGGGATGCGATAGATCCCAACTTAATACAACCACTAGCATCCCAAATTTTTTTTACCTATGTGGCTGATGCAACAGATCAGAACTTTTAGCTTAAAATGTTGATAAACTATTAGGCTATTTCTTCACATTATAACCGCAGGCAGCAATGTGCACACGGCAGTAGGCTATAAGCGAAAATATTCCATTAGCGGGAAAACATCATTATCATAAGTGAATGCAAAAGCGATTAAGCATGTAATGCTTTTATTATAAAGGTGCATTTTTATGGTGAAAATGATCTTCCCCAAACTTGAACCTCACATGCTGCTTATATATGCCAGTTAACCTCTACACCCCTGGTAAAGCAAATTAATGTGCTACATTTTAAGAAGTTATTTGGCCACTTTAGTTGTGATACAAACCTTATTAAAACATATAGGCCTATGGGCTAGGAATGTTATTGTTTCTTGCCTTATGCTGGGAATTATTCACAAGTGTTAATATATAATTCACAAGTGATAACCTAATATTGTCACCCATCAGACTATTCTTGATTTAATCTTGTCTTTACATATACTAAATAATATATGTGTGAAATTGGTTTTGATTGGACCATTATCATGGTAAAAAATATGTGTCATCTTTACACTTTTCACGTGGTTCATTTTCATGCCAGCCAGGCAGTGTCAAGCCCTGATCTGTTTCACCTGTCTTTGTGATTGTCTCCACACCACTCCAGGTGTCGCCCATCTTCCCCATTATCCCCTGTGTATTTATACCTGTGTTTTCCGTCTGTCTGTTGTCAGTTCGTCTTGTTTGCGCAAGCCTACCAGTGGTTTGTGTCTCAGCTCCTGCTTTTTCCAGTTTCTCTTTTTCTCGTCCTCCTGGTTTTTGACCCTTGCCTGTCTTGACCCTGTACCCGCCCGCCTGACCACTCTGCCTGTCCCTGACCCTGAGCCTGCCTGCCGTCCAGTACCTTGGTTTCTACTCTGGATTAACCTCTTCGGGAGCGGCAGCCGAGGTGTCGGTTTTGGAGAGTCTGGCGTTCCCAAAGTAAAATACCTCCCACTCAGGCACAGAAACTAGGATATGCACATAATTAGTACTATTGGATAGGAAACACTCTGAAGTTTCTAAAACCGTGAAAATAATGTCTGTGAGTATAACAGAACTGATATAGCAGGCGAAAACCCGAGGAAAATCCATCCTGATTTGAAGTTTTTTTTTTAGATAACCTTTTTCTCCTGGCTGCCTATGGGATTTGCTGTTATCTAGGACTTAGACTGCAGTACCTATGGCTTCCACTGAATGTCAACAGTCTTTAGAGAGGGTTTCAACACGTTAGGTTAAATTAGAAGCGAATAGAAGAAGATTTAGAAGTGGACCCAGGAAGTAAATAGAATGACGTGCTTTCACGGTCTCGCGCGCTCTTTGTTTTTTTCCTTTCCTATCGTTCAGGTTATTATCCGGTTGAAATATTATAGTAAATATACATACAAGTGTACCTAAGGATACATTATAAATTATGTTTGATTTGTTTGGACAAAGTTGATAGGTATAGTTTGAACGCATACTCTTCACGGTTCAATGGGCGACTCGACGGTGGATTTTCTGAACATAACGCGCCAACCAAACTGAGATTTATGGATATAATAATTGACTTTTTCTAACAAAAGAACCATTGGATGTCTTCGTTGGACAATTGGGATGCCCTCAGCAGAAGTTCTTCGAAATGTAAGTGATTTATTTTAGCTCTTATATGGGTTTTGTGTGCCCCGCGCTGGATATGAATTTATGCTAATGTGGAAAATATGTGAGGTGCTATCCTCAAACAATCAAATGTTGTGCTTTCGTTGTAAAGCCTTTTTGAAATCTGACAACGCTGTGATATTGCCAAGAATCAGAGCTTTTGATGTCTATGCAACACTTGTATATTGATGAATGTTTAATAATTCAACTTTTGGATTTTGAATTTGGCGCCTTACATTTCACCGGGTAGTGTTGGGAACGGGGCGCTAAGCACCCCAGCGCTCCTTAATTATGCTTAAGAGGTTAATGACCCCTGCCTGCCTAGACCTGTCATTTGCCTGCCCCTGTTGTTACAATAAACATTCTTACTTCACACAGTCTGCACTTGGATCTTACCTTGGTGCCTGATAGGTAGGCTATCGTCAGTGGTGTAAAAATACTTGAAAGTATGGATATCTGTACTTAACTTTTCTATTCATATTTTTTACAACTTTTACTTTTACTTCAATACATTCCTAAAGAAAATATATCATACATTTTCCCTGACAACCCAAAGTACATTTTGAATGCCTAGCAGTATGCCTTAGCTAGCCCTTTTGTTTGACCTCCCACAAATGCGGTGACCTCACCTGGTCTAAATGATGTCTTTAGAGACAAAACCTCTCTCATCGTCACTCAATGCCTAGGTTTACCTCCACTGTATTTACATCCTACCATACCATTGTCTGTGTATTATGCCTTGAATCTATTCTTCTGCGCCCAGAAACCTGCTCCTTTTACTCTCTGTTCCGAATGCACTAGACGGCCAGATCTTATAGCCTTTAGTCGTACCCTTATCGTACTCCTCCTCTGTTCCTCTGGTGATGTATAGGTTAACCTCTTAGGCAGAAGCAAGGTGATTTGGGGCGCTAGCGCCCCACTCCCGACGCTACCAGGTGAAATGCAAGGCAAAATCCAAAAGTTGAATTATTAAACATGCACCAATAAAGTGTTTCATACTCATCAAAAGCTCTGCTTCTTGGCAATATCACAGCGTTGTCAGATTTCAAAAAGGCTTTACGGCGAAAGCACTACATTTGATTGTTTGAGGGTAGCACCTTCAATATTTTCCATAACCATGAAATCTTTAGGCAGCGCGGTCCATAGAAAATGCATTTCACAGGGAAAACCTGTGCCTTACCTTTTGTAGAACTTCTGCAGAGGGCTTCCTAAGTGTCCAACGAAGACAATCCATGGGTATTTGGTTATAAAAAGTCATTAATTATATCCATAAATCTCCGTTTGGTTGGCGCCTTGGCGCCTTGTGTTCAGAAAATCCAACGTGAAGAGAACGCGTTCAACTAAACCTATAAACTTTCCCTCAACAAAACAAAAACCAATTAAAATGCATCCTTAGCTTATCTTTTATGAATAAAAGTGATAATCTTTCACTTGGATGGTCACCTAAACGTTATATAAGTCAAATAAAGTGGACCGCTCAGCCAAACGTGCGCCCAAAAACGTGTAACTGAAAAAGAGCTCCCGTCACCAAAACCGCTACCTATTGAACACATTGGTTCCGATTGCCATGAAACTTTACGTATACACTGCTGACATCCAGTGGAAGCAATAGGTACTACATTCAGTGTCCTGGTATAAAGACTTTTCTAAAGGCACTGTCTCAAAGTGAGCTATAAGCCACCAGAATTACATTTCCGGATGGAAATTTCTCTGGTTTTTGCCTGCCAAATGAGTTCTGTTACACTCACAGACAAAATGTTAACACTTTTGGAAACCTCAGAGTGTTTCCTATCCAATAGTACTAATTATGTGCATATCCTATTTTATGAGCCTGAGTGGCAAGCATTTTACTTTGGGCATGCCAGACGCTCCAAAACCGTCACCCCAGCTGCCGCTCCTAGAGAGGTTAATCCAGGCACTGCAGCGCCTAGCTCCACTCCCATTCCCCAGGCACTCTCATTTGTTGACTTCTGTAACCGTAAAGCCTTGGTTTAATGCATTTTAACATTAGAAGCCTCCTCCCTAAGTTTGTTTTATTCATTGCTTTAGCACACTCTGCCAACCCAGATGTCCTAGCCGTGTCTGAATCCTGGTTTAGGAAGGCCACCAAAAATCCTGACATTTCCATCCCTAACTATAACATTTTCAGACAAGATAGAACTGCCAAAGGGGAAGGAGTTAGCCTGCAGAGTTCTGTCGTACTATCCAGGTCTGTGCCCAAACAATTCGAGCTTCTACTTCTAAAAATCCACCTTTCCAGAAACAAGTCTCTCACCGTTGCCTCTTGTTATAGACCACCTTCTGCCCCCAGCTGTGCCCTGGACACCATATGTGAATTGATTGCTCCCCATCAATCTTCAGAGCTCGTACTGTTAGGTGACCTAAACTGGGACATGCTTAACACCCCGGCCATGCTAGAATCTAAGCTTGAAGCTTGACCAACCTGCCCTCTAAATAGACCTCTGCTGTCTTCAACCAGGATCTCAGCGATCACTGCCTCACTGCGTCTGTAATGGGTCTGCGGTCAAACGACCACCCCTCATCACTGTCAAATGCTCCCTAAAACACTTCAGCGAGCAGGCCTTTCTAATCGACTTGGCCCGTGTATCCTTGAAGGATATTGACCTCATTCCGTCAGTAGAGGATGCCTGGTTATTCCTTAAAAGTGCTTTCCTCAGCATCTTAAATAAGCATGCCCCATTCAAAAAATGTTGAACCAGGAACAGATAAACCCCTTGGTTCACTCCAGACCTGACCAGCACAAAAACATCCTGTGGCGTACTGCATTAGCATCAAATAGCCCCCGCGATATGCAACTTTTCAGGGAAGTTAGGAACCAATATACACAGGCAGCTAGGAAAGAAAAGGCTAGCTTTTTCAAACAGAAATTTGCATCCTATAGCACAAACTCAAAAACTTTCTGGGACACTGTAAAGTCCAAGGACAATAAGAGCACCTCCTCCCAGCTGCCCTCTGCACTGAGGCTAGGAAACACTGTCACCACCGATAAATCCACGATAATTGAGAATTTCAATAAGCATTTTTCTACGGCTAGCAATGCTTTCCACCTGGCTACCCCTACCCCGGTTAACAGCCCTGCACCCCCCACAGCAACTTGCTCTAACCTCCCCCATTTCTCCTTCACCCAAATCCAGATAGATGATATTCTGAAAGAGTTGCAAAATCAGTACCCCTACAAATCAGCTGGGCTAGACAATCTGGACCCTCTCTTTTTAAAATTATCCACAGAAATTGTTGCAACCCCTATTACTAGCCTGTTCAACTTCTCTTTCGTATCGTCTTCGAAAGCCAAGTTAACAAACAGATCACCGACCATTTCGAATCCCAAAGTTCCTTCTCCGCTATGCAATCTGGTTTCCGAGCTGGTCATGGGTGCACCTCAGCCACGCTCAAGGTCCTAAACGATATAACCGCCATCGATAAAAGACAATACTGTGCAGACGTATTCATCGACCTGGCCAAGGCTTTTGACTCTGTCAATCACCACATTCTTATCGGCAGACTCAACAGCCTTGGTTTCTCAAATGACTGCCTCGCCTGGTTCACCAACTACTTCTCAGACAGAGTTCAATGTGTCAAATCGGAGGGCCTGTTGTCCGGACCTCTGGCAGTCTCTATGGGGGTGCCACAGGGTTCAATTCTCGGGCCGACTCTTTTCTCTGAATACATCAATGATGTCGCTCTTGCTGCTGGTGATTGTATGATCCACCTCTACGCAGACGACACCATTCTGTATACTTCTGGCCCTTCTTTGGATACTGTTTTAACCTCTTACGGAGCAGTGGGGTGCTAGCTCCCGACACTACCCGGTGAAATGTAAAGCGCCAAATTCAAAATCCAAAAGTTGAATTATTAAAGATTCATCAATATACAAGTGTTTCATAACCATCAAAAGCTCTGACTCTTGGCAATATCACAGCATTGTCAGATTTCAAAAAGGCTTTACGGCGAAAGCACAACATTTGATTGTTTGAGGGTAGCACCTCTAATATTTAGGCATTAGCATAAATCCATAACCCAACCCGGGTCTCACAAAACGCATAAAATAGCTAATATAAAATCGAGAACTTCTGCTTAAAGAACTTCTGCTGAGGGCATCCCAAGTGTCCAACGAAGACAATCCATGCTTCTTTGGTTAGAAAAAGTCATTTATTATATTCATAAATCTCCATTTGGTTGGCGCGTTATGTTCATAAAATCCTCCGTCGAGTCGCCCATAGAACCGTGAAGAGAACGCGTTGAAATTATACCTATCATATTTCTACAAACAAATCAAACATAATTTTTAATGTTTCCTTAGGTATTCTTTTATGTATATTTACTATAATATTTCAACCGGATTGGAGCCTGAACGATAAGAAAGGAAAAAACTGTGGAGCGCGCACTCGGTTGCGCACCTGCAAAAGCTTGTTGACATCTGAGCTCCCTGGACCATATTCTCTCCCTATCCGTTCTGGTCAGGGCTAACGTTTCCTGGTTTTGTATAGAGACTGTTGACATCTAGTGGAAGCCATAGGTACTGAAATCTCGGAGCTGCTTGCCTTTGAAATAAATAGGGAGACTGTCAAACAGAGCCAATGTGACAAAAAACAGTAATTCCGGATGGATTTTTCTNATGTTTCCTTAGGTATTCTTTTATGTATATTTACTATAATATTTCAACCGGATTGTAGCCTGAACGATAAGAAAGGAAAAAACAGTGGAGCGCGCACTCGGTTGCGCGCCTGCAAAAGCTTGTTGACATCTGAGCTCCCTGGACCATATTCTCTCCCTATCCGTTCTGGTCAGGGCTAACGTTTCCTGGTTTTGTATAGAGACTGTTGACATCTAGTGGAAGCCATAGGTACTGAAATCTCGGAGCTGCTTGCCTTTGAAATAAATAGGGAGACTGTCAAACAGAGCCAATGTGACAAAAAACAGTAATTCCGGATGGATTTTTCTAGAGTTTTCGCCTGCTATATCTGTTCTGTTACACTCACAGACATTATGTTAACACTTTTAGAAACTTCAGAGTGTTTCCTATCCAATAGTACTAATTATGTGCATATCTTATTTTCTGGGCCTGAGTGGGAGGCATTTTACTTTGGGCATGCCAGACTCTCCAAATGCCTACCACATGGACCTGTCCATCCATCTGGATAACCTGCTGGTTACCCGCGGACGTTCAGATCGGGGTCTGTTGGTTCCATCCCCCCGCACTCCCTCTCCGATACCCATGGAGTTGGGAGGGGCGGTGCGCAGGGAGACCGGAGGGGGTTCCAGCTCGTGCACCATCTGTGGCCGCAGAGGTCACACTGCCGGTCGGTGCCGGGTTGGTTCCTCTGGGTATCGAGGCAGCAGGCAGGGCGCTCTGGCGTCACCTCAGGTGAGCCAACACCATTCTCACCCAGTCCTCTGTTGCACACATGTTTTTGTACGTCATTTATCCAGATTTTGCCCCGCATTCCCAGCATAAGACGCTCGTCGATTCAGGCGCGGCTGGGAATTTTATAGATAGATCGTTCGCCCATAGTTTAGGGATCCCCAATGTTCCCGTGGATGTGCCTTTCCCCGTTCACGCCTTAGATAGTCGACCATTAGGGTCAGGGTTGGTTAGGGAGGTCACCACTCCTCTGGGTATGGTGATGCAGGGGGGTCACAAGGAGAGAATTAGTCTCTTCCTCATTGACTCTCCTGCGTTTCCCGTGGTTCTAGGTCCACCCTGGTTAGCTTGCCATGACCCCACTGTTTCTTGGTAATGGAGGGCTCTCACGGGGTGGTCGCGAGAGTGCTCTGGGAGGTCTTTAGGGGTATCCGTTGGTGCTACCACAGTGGAAAGTCCAGACCAGGTCTCCACCATGGGCATTCCCCCTGAATATGCCGATTTTGCAATCCCTCATCGACAGGGGGATTGTGAGATAAATCTCCTGGTAGACGCCGCACTTCCCAGGAGTCACGTGTATCCTCTGTCACAAGCGGAGACGGTGGCTATGGAAACATATGTCTCCGAATCCCTGCGTCAGGGGTACATTCGGTCCTCCACATCACCCGCCTCCTCGAGTTTCTTTTTTGTGATGAAAAAGGATGAATTGACTATAGAGGTCTAAATCAGATCATGGTGAGGTACAGTTACCCGCTACCTCTCATCGCCACAGTGATTAAGAATGCATGCGGCGAGCTTCTTCACTAAAATAGATCTCAGGAGCGCTTACAACCTGGTGCGTATCCAGGGAGGGAGACGAGTGGAAGATGGCATTCAGTACCACCTCAGGGCATTATGAATACCTCGTCATGCCGTACGGGTTGATGAATGCTCCATCAGTCTTCCAAGCCTTTGTAGACGAGACTTTCAGGGACCTGCACGGGCAGGGTGTAGTGGTGTATATTGATGACATTCTGTTATACTCCGCTACACGCGCCGAGCATGTGTCCCTGGTGCGCAGGGTGCTTGGACGATTGTTGGAGCATGACCTGTACATCAAGGCTGAGAAGTGTCTGTTCTTCCAGCAGTCCGTCTCCTTCCCAGGGTACCACATTTCCACCTCGGGGGTGGAGATGGAGAGTGACCACATTGTAGCTGTGCATAATTGGCCGACTCCCACCACCGTAAAGGAGGTGCAGTGGTTTCTTGGGTTTGCCAATTACTACCGGAGGTTTATCTGGGGTTTTGGTCAGGTAGCGGCTCCCATTACGTCACTTCTGAAGGGGGGTCAGGTGAGTTTGCAATGGTCGGCTGGGGCGGACAGGGCTTTTGGTCACCTGAAGGCTCTGTTTACCTCGGCTCCCGTGCTGGCCCATCCGGATCCCTCTTAGGCGTTCATAGTGGAGGTGGATGCGTTCGAGGCTGGGATAGGAGCCGTGCTCTCTCAGCGCTCGGGTACGCCACCGAAGCTCCGCCCCTGTGCCTTCTTCTCGAAGAAGCTCAGCCCGGCAGAGCGAAACTATGACGTGGGGGACCGGGAGGTGTTGGCTGTCGTAAAGGCTCTGAAGGCGTGGAGACATTGGCTTGAGGGGGTTCAACACCCTTTTCCCATCTGGACTTACCACCGGAATCTGGAGTACATCTGGGCAGCAAGGAGACTGAACCCTCGCCAGGCAAGGTGGGCTATGTTTTTCACCCATTTTGTGTTCACCCTTTCCTACAGACCAGGCTCCCAGAACGTGAAGGCAGACGCATTGTCCCGGCTGTATGACACAGAGAAGCGGCCCATGGATCCCACTCCCATACTCCCAGCCTCCTGCCTGGTAGCGCCGGTAGTGTGGGAGCTCCCGCTGGGTGTCTGTACGTCCCGTCTGCTGTCCGTGACCGGTTGATCTATTACGTAACCCTCCTCTGGTCATCCTGGGATCGATCAGACAGTGCGCTGTTTGAGCGGGAGGTACTGGTGGCCTACCTTGGCTAAGGACGTGAGGGTTTATGTTTCCTCCTGCTCGGTGTGCGCCCAGTGTAAGGCTCCTAGGCACCTGCCCATCGGGAAATTACACCCCTTACCTGTTTCACAACGGCCTTGGTCGCACCTGTCGGTGGATATTCTTACCAATCTCCCCCCTCACAGGGTAACACCTCTATTCTGGTCGTTGTGGATCGGTTCTCTAAGTCCTGTCGTCTCCACCCTCTGCCCGGTCTCCCTACGGCCCTACAGACTGCGGAGGCCTTGTTTACGCAGTCTTCGGCACTACGGGGTGCCTGAGGATATAGTGTTTAATCGAGGTCCCCAATTCACGTCTAGGGTTTGGAAGGTGTTCATGGAACGTCTGAGGGTCTCGATCAGCCTTACTTCGGGGTTTCACCCTGAGAGTAATGGGCAGGTGGAGAGAGTAAACCAGGATTTGGGCAGGTTTCTGCGGTCTTATTGACGGGACTGGCCGGGGAAGTGGGCGGCGTTCGTGCCCTGGGCCAAGATGGCACAGAACTCGTTTCGCCACTCCTCCACTAACCTCTCTCCCTTTCAGTGTGTACTGGGGTACCAGCCGGTTCTGGCGCCTTGGCATCAGAGTCAGACTGAGGCTCCTGCGGTGGACAACCTTCAGCGGGCCGTGATGCGTCAAAAAGAGAACGCAGACCGTCACCGCAATGAGGCCCCGGTGTTCGCGCCGGGGGACCGGGTCTGGCTCTCGACCTGAAACCTGCCCTGCCGGAAGCTGGGTCCGCGGTTTGTGGGGCCATTTAAAGTCCTGAGGAGAGTGAACGAGGTTTGTTATAGGTTACAGCTTCCCCCCAATTACTGTATTAACCCCTCGTTCCATGTGTCTCTCCTCAGGCCGGTGGTGGCTGGTCCGCTCCAGGAGTCTGAGGTGCGGGAGGTTCCTCCGCCCCCTCTGGACATCGAGGGGGCCCCAGCGTACTCCGTTCGCTCCATACTGGATTCGAGGCGTAGGGCGAGGGGCCTTCAGTACCTCTTGGAGTGGGAGGGGTACGGTCCGGAGGAGAGGTGCTGGGTTCGGTGTCAGCGCGCTGCTGGAGCCGCACGTCAAGGTCGGGGTACTGTCATGACTTCCGCCAAAGTTGGTTCCTCTCCTTGTTAGGGCGGCGCTCGGCGTTGCCGGTCTTCTAGCCATCTTCGATCTATTTTTCATTTTCCATTTGTTTTGTCTTGTCTTCCTACACACCTGGTTTCAATTCCATCATTACATGTTGTGTATTTAACCCTGTTTCCCCCATGTCCTTGTCCGGAATTGTTTATTTTGTAAAAGCTTGTGCACGTTGATTATGGTGTGCGACAAGTTTTGTACCCATTTGACCTGTTTGTTCTGTTTCCGGTGGGTTTTATTATGAAACTTCTCCGTTGTGAAACACAGTTCTGCTCTCCTGCGCCTGACTTCTCTACTGCCAGTATGCACCCCTTACACTGGGTGACTTTCACTTTTACTTGAGTAACTTTCTACTAGGGTATCTATACCTTTACTCAAGTATGACAATTGGTTACTTTTTTCACCACTGGATTTACTCCTGTTGTAAAGATAAGCATTGTGCGTAATATTAGGAAAGTTGAGAAATAAATATAGTAGGCCTAGCCTATAGAAAGCTGATGGGATCCTCCTCTTTTTAATAGAGGCTATCTCTCTGTTTTCTTGTGCATTTGCATAGCCCATAGAAATGTTGCGCATCATGAACTCATGGGCTCTCATGAAGTGTTTGATTAGATTTTTGATTACATTAATGTCGGAGGGATTAGAGGGACAATAGAGTGCTGAGGCAGTTAGCAAGTTTGGTAGGCTACTGATGACCAGCAGCAGCATCATGACTAATGACCACCAGTGTGGCTGTAATACGTTCGCCGCAACAGCCCTAGAAATTACCTACTATTACACAGCATGTAAAACCCCTATAACTCCCCCATATTACTGTCGACAACAAAAGGTCCTCAGAAACATGCGTCTTCTCCCTTCGGACAATGATAACACTCTGACCTGAGTGGGCGGGTGCAATGTCCAGATGCGCATTTCCAACAGCTCTGATTGTTTGGGAATTGCAGGGCTATGATGGGTGACGGATAACTTACGTAGGCTGAGCAGACAAACAAATGGGACTTGAGGGAAACTGAAGGGACTGTGAGGGGAAGTTAGGTAGAGAGGATAGGAGCAGGACATCAATTTTTATACAATTAGCTGTTCAGCAGTCTTAAGGCTTGGGGTAGAAGCTGTTAAAACTACTTAAGGATCATTGGGGCGCTAGCGCCCCATTCCCGACACTACCCGGAGAAATGTAATGCGCCAAATTCAAAATCCAAAAGTTGAATTATAAAACATTCATCAATATACAAGTGTTGCATAGTCATCAAAAGCTTAGAGTCTTGGCAATATCACAGGCGCTGTCAGATTTCAAAAGGCTTTACGGCGAAAGCACAACATTTGATTGTTTGAGGATAGCACCTCACATATTTTATGCATTAGCATAAATCCATAACCAGCGCGGGTCTCACAAAACACATGTAAGAGCTAAAATAAATCACTTACCTTTGATGATATTCTGCTGAGGGCAATCCGAAGTGTCCAAGCAAGACAATCCATGTTTCTTTTGTTAGAAAAAGTCATTTATTATATCCATAAATCTCTGTTTGGTTGGCGCGTTATGTTCAGAAAATACAGTCTACTCGCCCATTGCACAGTGAAGAGAAAGCGTTCAAATTATACCTATGAACTTTGCACAAACAAATCAAACGTCATTTATAATGTATCCTTAGGTATACTTTTATGTATATTAACGATTATATTTCACATGGAGTATCCTAAACGATAGAAATGGAAAATAAAGAGGAACACGCACACGTCTCGCGCACCAAAAACTGAAGTGACTTTGTCACTCCTCTTACAAATTCTTCTTCTGTTCGGTTGTCTTCCATGATAAACGCATGTAACCTTGTCTAAAGACTGTTGACATCTAGTGAAAGCCATAGGTACTGCAACCTGGGTCCAACCGGAGGTTACAGAGAATCCCATAGGCAGGCATTGAAAGTGAGGGCATGTCACAAAAAAACATTTTTCCGGAAAGAATTTCCTCTGGTTTTTCGCCTGCTATATCAGTTCTGTTATACTCACAGACATTATTTTAACAGTTTTAGAAATTTCAGAGTGTTTCCTATCCAATAGTACTAATTATGTGCATATCCTAGTTTACTTTGGGCTCCCCAGACTCTCCAAACTTCCAAATACTGCCCCGGTGCCTGGAGAGGTTAAAGAAGCTTTTTGGACCTAGACTTGGCACTCCCATACCACTTGCCATGCGGTAGCAGAGAGAACAGTCTATGACTAGGATGGCTGGAGTCTTTGGCAATTTTTAACCTTCCTCTTGACATCCTGGTATAGAGGTCCTGGATGGCAGGAAGCTTGGCCCCAGTAATGTAGTACTAGGCCGTATGCACTACCCTCTGTAGTGCCTTGCGGTCAGAGGCCGAACAGTTGCCATATCAGCCAATGATGAAACCAGTCAGGATGCTCTCGATGGTCTCCTGAGGGGAAATAGGTGTTGTCTAGCCCTTTTCATAGCTGTCTTGGTGTGTTAGGACCATACTAGTTTGTTGGTGATGTGGACACCAAGGAACTTGAATCTCTCAACCTGCTCCACTACAGCCTTGTCAGCCTTGTCCGCCCTCCTTTTCGTGTAGTCCACGATCATCTACTTTGCCTTGATCACATTGAGGGAGAGGTGTGTTGTCCTGGCACCACACTGACAGATCTCTGACATCCTCCCTATGGGCTGTCTCATCGTTATCTGTGATCAGGCCTACCACTGTTGTGTCGTCTGCAAATTTAATAATGGTGTTGGAGTTGTACTTGGCCATGCAGTCGTGGGGGAACAGGGAGTACAGGAAGGGTTTAAGCACACACCCTTGAGGGGCCTCCGTGTTGAGGATAAGGGTGGCAGATGTGTTGTTGCCTACCCTTTCCACCTGGGAGAGGCCCGTCAGGAAGTCCAGGATCCAGTTGCAGAGGTAAGGGAAGACCCCCATGAAATGGACAAAAATGAATGGCAACATATAGCGCGCTCCAACGGGGCAATTCATATTGCATATGTACATGAAGTCAAGACCCAAGGGTCAAATTTGGACATTTCAAAAAAAAATATCAAAATACCTACGCCCCCTAAAAAAGTGCTTTCTGGACCGTTTTTCGCGATTCTTACGATTTGTTTGATAATAACACGTATATAAGACAGGTATAAACATACCTTTGTCTCATTTTATTGATTTCGTTTTATTAACTTTATTGTCCATAAGGCCTATGTTTTGTCCATTTGCAATATGTTACCATAGGAAGTCAAAAGTCAATGTCCAAATGGCATATGTTTTGTCCATTTGCAATATGTTACCATAGAAAGTCAAAAGTCAATGAACCATGTCCAAATGGCATAAGAAATGTACAAATGCAATAAGATTCCATACAAAAGTATTGAAAGTGCCAAATCATGATGTTATGTCCATTTACATATATCATCATAGGAAGTCGGCTTCCGAACCCAAAAGTCAGTGAGCAATGTCCAAATGGCATTTAAACTGACAAAATGATATATATCACTATGTTAAGCCCTCAATCATCCTATAGGGTCTATTTGTCATGTTTGATGAGAGAGAAGTGGGACTGTTGTTTTTTTAAAGATTTTTTGAAAAACGTCCAAAATGACCAGGGGTGCCCCCATTTGGATGGCCACGGGTGGGGGGTNCAGGTGCACGGTTGTCAATTTGCAATGTCTTACAATGGGCATTTACCCTCACAAATTTGACAGGCTCCCAAATACTGCAGAAATGCCCAATTGACTGGCCCATTGAACTCGGGATGGCCGGGCAGTGATCATGGTTCCTCTCCATCGCTCGTTGGTGTTGATTTCAGCATGTCAAATTCGTGATGTTAAAAGCCCATTGAAACATATTGCAAATGTACAGTGAAACATATTGCAAATGTACAGTACATTTGCAATATGTTTCAATGGGCTGTTAACATCACGAATATGACAAGCTCTAAAATACTGTAGAAATGCCCATTTGACTGCCCGTTGATCTCAGGATGGCCAGGATTGATAGTGGTACCTGTCCATCGCTCGTTGGTGTTGATTTCAACATGTCAAATTTGTGATGTTAAATGACCATTGAAACATATTGCAAATGTACAGTACATTTGCAATATGTTTCAATGGGTTGTTAACATCACGAATATGACAAGCTCTAAAATACTGTAGAAATGCCCAAATTGACTGGCCCGTTGAACTCGGGATGGCCGGGCTCAACGGTTTTAACTTATTGCAAATGGATAAAGGTCTGCCATCAAGTCACTATAATAAAAACGTAAAACACCTAGTTACGTTCTAGTTGCGGGTCCAGTTCCAACATTATGTCTCGGCCTAGCTGAGGCGACCCCAAATCCCGAGTTTCGGCTCGATAGGTCATTCGGAGCCCGAGCAGCGACCTTAATTGGTGCTGAAAATCCACGTTTTCCGGGCGTTGCTATGGGGTCCTTGAATGAGCTATCGGACAGAAATGTTAGGGTCCGTCTCTATGGGCCGAGGCGGTTCTAATGCACCTAACCTTGTGTCTCTGGGACTTTTATACATTTTGATGTTTTCGCGATGTAAAAATGAATTGAAAATATTGCAAATGTACGAGGCTGTTTCTCGGCCTGAGAACCTTCTAGAGCCCCGTAACTCACCGTGCACTATCGACTAAAGGTCTAGAATGGGTTTCTAAAGTTTCAGAGCTCTAGGTCTGATGGTTCTTTGATAGTTTGAATAAAAGTAACTATTGCAGGCAGTGTCTGTCTGTAAGCCCCTCACTGTGTCATTCCCCATTGACTGTGCGTGTGTGTGATTTCCGAAAATCACCGAAAATCACGGAAATTACGTAGAGCTCCGAAACCCACGTTAACGGATTCGTCTGAACACGCCGCAACTGGATCCATAACTTTTTGTGGAAAAAAAAATATTTTTCTCAACATTACGAATTGTACATTTTACAATTTATCGAAAATTAAAACAGATAAATGTCTGGTTCTTTTTTTCCTTACACAGTAGGTTCATGTACTTTGACATGAAGCTGTCAAATTAGAGCTCTATTTCCATTTTTCACCTTTAATCCCAGAAAATGGGCCTTATCTCGAAAACCGTGAGTCCCTGACGCCATCCGGTTTCGGGGCCAACAGCCCATTTGGCCAAACCCATGCCCACCAAGTTTCGTCTTCGAAGTCTTTTCCGTTTAGGAGAAAAAGCCATGTCAATTAGGTGTATGTTTTGTACATTTGCAATAAGAAGCCATTCGCCATCTGGTGGGATTAACCTGAAGGGCGGAAAAATGACAAAAATGTTTTTTTTTTTTATTAAACGGACACCGAATGTCCGAGAAACTTCGTTTGATGACTTCCTGGAAGATTTGGCCCTGGGGCACGGCCCGATGCCGTCGGCCTATTTTAGAAACAATTTCGGACGTCTAGTACATTTGCAATATGCAGTTTCTCATCAAACATACAGCAAATGCCATCCGTGTCCCTTATGTAGGGAGGTGTTTAGTCCCAGGGTCCTTAGCTTAGCGATGAGCTTTGAGGGCACTATGGAATGGAACGCTGAGCTGTAGTCAATGAACAGCATTCTCACGTAGGTGTTCCTTTTGTCCAGGTGTGAAAGGGCAGTGTGGAGTGAGATAGAGATTGTATCATCTGTGGATCTGTTGAGGCGGTTTGCAAATTGGAGTGGGTCTCGGTTTTCTGGGATGATGGTGTTGATGTGAGCCATGACCAACCTTTCAAAGCACTTAATGGCAACAGACGTGAGTGCTACAGGTCAGTAGTCATTTAGACAGGTTACCTTTGTGTTCATGTGCACAGGGACTACTGAGGTCTGCTTGAAACATGTAGGTATTACAGACTCGGTCAGGGACAGGTTGAAAATGTCCGTGAAGACAATTGCCAGTTGGTCAGCGCATGCTCGGAGTACACGTCCTCATAATCCTTCTTGCTCTGCGGTCTTGTGAATGCTAACCTGTTCAAAGGTCTTACTCATATCGGCTATGGCAAGCGTGATCACACAGTCAATCAGAAACAGCTGGTGCTCTCATGCATGCTTCAGTGTTGCTTGCCTTGAAGTGCACATAGAATAATTTAGCTAGTCTGGTATGCTCGTGTCACTGGGCAGCTCGTGGCTGGGCTTCCCTTTGTAGTCCATAATAGTTTGCAAGCCCTGACACATCTGACAAGCATTGGAGCTAGTGTAGTACGATTCAATCTTAGTCCTGTATTGACGCTTTGCCTGTTTGATGGCTCGTTGGAGGGCATAGCGGGATTTCTTATAAGCGTTAGAGTCCCACTCCTTGAAAGCGGCAGCTCTACCCTTTAGCTCAGTGCGGATGTTGCCTGTAATCCATGGCTTCTGGTTGGGGTATGTACGTACGGTCATCATTGCACTTATTGATGAAGACGGTGACTGATGTTGTATATTCCTCAATGCCATCAGATGAATCCCGGAACATATTCCAGTCTGTACTAGCAAAACAGTCCTGTAGCTTAGCATCTGCGTCATCTGACCACTTTCGTATT
Source organism: Hucho hucho (assembly GCA_003317085.1). NCBI lineage: Eukaryota > Metazoa > Chordata > Actinopteri > Salmoniformes > Salmonidae > Hucho > Hucho hucho. Next base: position 893,263 of record QNTS01000201.1, read on the forward strand.
GAGTGAGTCACTGGTACTTCCTGCTTTAGCTTTTGCTTGGAATCATGAGGATAGAATTATTATCAGATTTGCCAAATGGAGGGCGAGGGAGAGCTTTTTAGGCATCTCTGTGTGTGGAGTTAAGGTGGTCTAGAGTGTGTTTTCCTGGTTGCATAACATGCTGGTAGAAATTTGTTAAAACGGATTTAAGTTTCCATGCGTTAAAGTCCCAGGGAACTTTTGGATGGCATTTTGTTGTGTGCTTATGGTCTTATACAGCTTGTTGAGTGCGGTCTTAGTGCCAGCATCGGTTTGTTGTGGTAAGTATATAGCTACGAAAAATATATAGTTGAAGTCGGAAGTTTACATACACTTAGGTTGGAGTCATTCTCAGGGAGCGGCAGCAGAGGTGACGGTTTTGGAGAGTCTGGCGTGCCCAAAGTAAAATGCCTGCCACTCAGGCTCAGAAAATAGGATATGCACATAATTAGTACTATTGGATAGGAAACACTCTGAAGTTTCTAAAAGTGTTAACATAATGTCTGTGAGTATAACAGAACTGATATACAGTGAGGGAAAAAAGTATTTGATCCCTTGCTGATTTTGTACGTTTGCCCACTGCCAAAGAAATTATCAGTCTATAATTTTAATGGTAGGTTTATTTGAACAGTGAGAAAAAGAATAACAACAAAAAAATCCAGAAAAACGCATGTGAAAAATGTTATAAATTGATTTGCATTTTAATGAGGGAAATAAGTATTTGACCCCTCTGCAAACATGACTTAGTACTTGGTGGCAAACCCCTTGTTGGCAATCACAGAGGTCAGACGTTTCTTGTAGTTGGCCACCAGGTTTGCACACATCTCAGGAGGGATTTTGTCCCACTCCTCTTTGCAAATCTTCTCCAAGTCATTAAGGTTTCGAGGCTGACGTTTGGCAACTCGAACCTTCAGCTCCCTCCACAGATTTTCTATGGGATTAAGGTCTGGAGACTGGCTAGGCCACTCCAGGACCATAATGTGCTTCTTCTTGAGCCACTCCTTTGTTGCCTTGGCCATGTGTTTTGGGTCATTGTCATGCTGGACTACCCATCCACGACCCATTTTCAATGCCCTGGCTGAGGGAAGGAGGTTCTCACCCAAGATTTGACGGTACATGGCCCCGTCCATCGTCCCTTTGATGCGGTGAAGTTGTCCTGTTCCCTTAGCAGAAAAACACCCCCAAAGCATAATGTTTCCACCTNAGGCCGAGGGAGATTGACAGTTCTTTTGTGTTTCTTCCATTCGCGAATAATCGCACCAACTATTGTCACCTTCTCACCAAGCTGCTTGGCGATGGTCTTGTAGCCCTTTCCAGCCTTGTGTAGGTCTACAATATTGTCCCTGACATCCTTGGAGAGCTCTTTGGTCTTGGCCATGGTGGAGAGTTTGGAATCTGATTGATTGATTGCTTCTGTGGACAGGTGTCTTTTATACAGGTAACAAACTGAGATTAGGAGCACTCCCTTTAAGAGTGTGCTCCTAATCTCAGCTCGTTACCTGTATAAAAGACACCTGGGAGCCAGAAATCTTTTCTGATTGAGAGGGGTCAAATACTTATTTCCCTCATTAAAATGCAAATCAATTTATAACATTTTTAACATGCGTTTTTCTGGATTTTTTTGTTGTTATTCTGTCTCTCACTGTTCAAATAAACCTTCCATTAAAATTATAGACGGATCATTTCTTTGTTAGTGGGCAAAAAAGTACAAAATCAGCAGGGGATCAAATACTTTTTTCCCTCACCGTAGCAGGCGAAAACCCACGGAAAATCCATCCGGAAATACAGTTTTTGGTGACCTTTGCTCTGTTTGACACTCTCCCCATTGACTTCAAGGCAATCCAGCTCCTGGATTGCAGTACCTATGGCTTCCACTAGATGTCAACAGTCTATATACAACGACTGAGAGTGATTGGAGTAAGAGGAACGGATAGGAACAGGAAATGGTAAGGGGACCTGAAATGTCAACAAGTTTTCTCGGGCGCGAGTCTGGGTGTGCGCCGCACTTTATTTTACTTATATAACGTTTAGGTGACCATCCGAGTGAAATATTATCGCTAACATTCATAAAAGGATAGCTAAGGATGCATTTTAACTGGTATTTGATTTGTTTAGGAAAAGTTTATAGGTAAATTTGAACGTGTTCTCTTCACGTTTCAATGTGCGATTCGACGTTGGATTTTCTGAACATAACGCGCCATCCAAACTGAGATTTATGGATATAATAAATGACTTTTTCTAACAAACGAACCATTGGATGTCTTCGTTTGACACTTGGGAAGCCCTCAGCATAAGTTCTTCAAAAGGTAAGGGATTTGTTTTCGCTGTGAAATGGGTTTTGTGTGAATCGCGCTGGTTTATGAATTTATGCTAATGGCGACATATTGTAGGTGCTATCCTCAAACAATCAAATGTTGTGCTTTCACCGTAAAGCCTTTTTGAAATCTGACAACGCTGTGATATTGCCAAGAAGCAGAGCTTTTGATGCCTATGCAACACTTGTATATTGATGAATGTTTAATAATTAAACTTTTGGATTTTGAATTTGGCGCCTTACATTTCACCGGCTAGCGCCCCACTGCTCCCTAAGTAGTTTTAAAACTCGTTTTTCAACCATGTTTTTCAACCACGTTTTTCAACCCATGACACAAGTAATTTTTCCAACAACTGTTTACAGATTATTTCACTTAAAATTCACTGTATCACAATTCTAGTGGGTCAGAAGTTTACATACACTAAGTTAACTGTGCCTAGGGAGTGTTGGGGCACTAGTGCCCCAGTAACGACAATACCCGGAAAAATGTAAGGCGCCAAATTCAAAATCCAAAAGTAGAATTATAAAACATTATTCAAAATACAAGTGTTGCATACTGTTCAAAAGCTTAGACTCTTGGCAATCTCACAGCGTTGTCAAATTTCAAAAAGGCTTTATGGCGAAAGCAGAACATTTGATTGTCTGAGGACAGCGCCTCATATATTTTCAGCATTAGCATAATTTCATAACCAGCACGGGTGTCACAAAACACATGAAAAGAGCTAAAATAAATCGCTTACCTTTGAAGATCTTCTGCTGAGGGCAATCCGAAGTGTCCAAGCAAGACATCCAATGTTCCTTTTGTTAGAAAAAGTCCTTGTTTATATCCATAAATCTCTGTTTGGTTGGCGCGTTATGTTCAGAAAATCCACCACCACTCGTTGATTGTACAGGAAAGAGAAAGCCTTCAAAATATACCTATCAACTTTGTCTAAACAAATCAAACATTGTTGATAATGTATCCTTAAGTACACTTTTATGTATATTAACTATAATATTTCACACGGATAATATCCTGAGCGATAGAAAAGTAAAATACCGAGGCGCACACTCACTGTCTCGCTCGCAAAACACAAAAGGCACTTCCTCACTCCACTTACATAATCTTCTTCTATTCTGCTGTTATTCAAACCAAACGCCTTGTCTAAAGACTGTTGACATCTAGTGGAAGCCATAGGTACTGCAATCTGGGAGCTAGAATTAAGCAGATCCCATAGAAACACATTGGAAAAGGAGGCATTTCTCAGAAACACATTTTTCTGGATGGATTTTCCTCAGGTTTTTGCCTGCCATATCAGTTATGTTATACACACAGACATTATCTTAACAGTTTTAGAAACTTCAGATAGTTTTCTATCCAATAGTACTAATTATGTGCATATCCTTTCTGGGCCTGATTGGCAGGCATTTTACTTTGGGCACACCAGACTCTCCAAAACTCCCACCACTGCCGCAACTCCCTAAGAAGTTTTTAAACAGCTTGGAAAATTCCAGAAAATGATGTCATTGCTTTAGAAGCTTCTGATAGGCTAATTGACATCATTTGAGTCAATTGGAGGTGTACCTGTGGATATATTTCAAGACCTACCTTCAAACTCAGTGCATCTTTGGGAAAATCAAAAGAAATCAGCCAAGACCTCAGAAAAAAAATTGTAGACCTCCACAAGTCTGGTTCATCCTTGGAAGCAATTTTGAAATGCCTGCAGGTACCACGTTCATCTGTACAAACAATAGTACGCAAGTATAAACACCATGGGACCACGTAGCCATCATACCGCTCAGGAGGGAGAGATGTACTTTGGTGCGAAATGTGCAAATCAATCCCAGAACAACAGCAAAGGACCTTGTAAAGATGCTGGAGGAAACAGGTACAAAAGTATGTGTATGTAAAACTTCCGACTTCAACTGTTGATGAAAGTAGTGTTGTCTCCAGATTATCATGAGATACTTTATCTCAGGCGAGTAAAACCTTGATTCGAGCACCAGCTGTTATTGACAAATAGACACAGACAGCCACCCCTTGTCTTACCGGAGGCAGCTGTTCTGTCTTGCCGATGCACGGAAAACCCAGCCAACTGTATGTTATCCATGTCGTCATTCAGCCACGACTCTGTGAAACATAAGATGCTACAGTTTTTAATGTCCTTTGGTAGGATAGTCTAGAATGGAGCTTACCCAGTTTATTCTCCAATGATTGCATGTTGGTCAATAGGACAGATGGTAGAGGGGGTTAACCCATTCGCTGACAAACTCTCACAAGGCACCCGGACCTACTGTATGTCCCCTGTATCAGCGCCTTTACTTCATGCAAATTACGGGGATTTTGGCCGGTATGTGCAGTAAATCCTTCACGTCCGACTCGTTAACTTCTTAGGGAGCGGCAGGTGAGGGTTTTGGAGAGTCTGGCGTGCTCAAAGCAAAATGCCTGCCACTCAGGCTCAGAAAATAGAATATGCACATAATTAGTACTATTGGATAGGAAACACTGAAGTTTCTAAAAGTGTTAACATAATGTCTGTGAGTATAACAGAACTCATTTAGCAGGTAAAAACCAGAGAAAAAAACATCCGGAAATCAGTTTCTGGTGACCTTTGGCTCTGTTAGACACACTCCCTGTTGAATCCATTGGTTACCAGGACTGAGACTGCAGTAACCTATGGATTCCACTAGATGTCAGCAGTCTATATACAAAGACTCAGAGAGATTGGAGTAAACACAACGAATAGGTACAGGAAATGCCATGGGGACTTGAAATGTCAACAAGTTTTCTTGGGTGCGAGTTAGGCTGGAGCGCCCCACTTTATTTTACTTATATAAGGTATAGGTGACCATCCGAGTTAAATATTATCGCTAATATTCATAAACGGATAGCTAAGGATGCATTTTAACTGGTATTTGATTTGTTTAGGAAAAGTTTATAGGTATATTTGAATGCGTTCTCTTCACGTTTCAATGGGCGATTCGACGTTGGATTTTCTGAACATAATGCACCAACCAAACAGAGATTTATGGATATAATAAATGACTTTTTCTAACAAAAGAACCATTGGATGTCTTCGTTGGCCACTTGGGAAGCCCTCAGCAGAAGTTCTTCAAAAGGTAAGGGATTTGTTTTCGCTGTGAAATGTGTTTTGTGTGAACCGCGATGGTTTATGAATTTATGCTAATGCAGAAATATTGGAGGTGCTACCCTCAAACAATCAAATGTTGTGCTTTCGCCGTAAAGCCTTTTTGAAATCTGACAACGCTGTGATATTGCCAAGAAGCAGAGCTTTAGATGACTATGCAACACTTGTATATTGATGAATGTTTAATAATTCAACTTTTGGATTTTGAATTTGGCGCCTTGCATTTCACCGGGTAGTGTCGGGCTAGCGCCCCACTGCTCCCTAAGTAGTTAAAGAAAAAATCTTTGTCCAGTTTTAGGTGAGTAATCATTGTTCTGACATCCAGAACCTCTTTTCGGTCATAAGAGATGGTGGCAGAAACACTATATACAAAATAAGTTACAAACAAGGCGAAAAAACACAAAATAGTACATTTGGTTAGTAGCCCTTAAAACAGCAGCCATCTCCTCCGGCGTCATTCTTTTGAGGGTACAGTAAGAGCAAATCTGGGGCGGCAGGTAGCCTTGTGGTTAGAGTGTTGGGCTAGTAACCGAAAGGTTGCATGATTGAATCCCCAAGCTGACAAGGTAAAAATCTGTCGTTCTGCGCCTGAACAAGGCAGTTAACTACTTAGGGAGTGGTGGGGCGCTAGGCCCAGCTATTTAGAACTTTGGCTTTCCTGGATATAGCCACTATATTGTGATCACTGCATCCAATAGATACGGATACAGCTTGTACAGAATTAGTGATCAATACATGTGGATGATCTTGTTTCTGTAGTCTATGTAAACACCCTGGTAGGTTGATTAATTACCTGAACCAGGTCACAGGCACTGGTTACAGTTAGAAGCTTCCTCTTGAGCGGACAGCTTGATGAAAACCAGTCAATATTCAGGTCCCCAAGAAAGTAGACCTCTTTGTTTACGTCACATACACAATCAAGCATTTCACACATATTATTTAGATACTAACTTTTTGCACCTCACCAAAAGAAAATGCTTTAGATGTGCCAGGTTAACCTGCAACCACAACACTTCAATATCACTTGACATAAGCTCTTCTCTAAGCATTACAGGAATATGGCTCTTGATATACAGTATACAGCAACACCTCCTCCATAAATAAGCATTCCAGTTCTTCGATAGATGTTATATCCTTGCATTTCTACTGCTGTATCATCAAATTAATTATCTAAGTGAGTCTCGGAAATGGCTAATATACAGTATCAGTCAAAAATTTGGACACACCTACTCATTCAAGGGTTTTCTTAATTTTCACTATTTTCTACATTGTAGAATAATAGTGAAAACATCAAAACTATGAAATAGCACATATGGAATCATGTAGTAAGCAAACAAGTGTTAAACAAATCAAAATATATTTGATATTTTAGATTATTCAAAGTAGCCACCCTTTGCCTTGATGACAGCTTTGCACACTCTAGGGATTCTCTCAACCAGCTTCACCTGGAATGCTTTTCCAACACTCTTGAAGGAGTGCCCACATATGCTGAGCACTTGTTGGCTGCTTCTCCTTCACTCTGTTGTCCAACTCATCCCAAATCATGTCAATTGGGTTGAGGTCGGATGATTGTGGAGGCTCCACAATCATCGAGCTGACCCTGGGAGAACTGCAAACTGTTCTTCAATTCATCTTGAAGGTTGTACAGTTGTCTCAAATAAAACTGTGAAGGACCTCGGCGTTACTCTGGACCCTGATCTCTCTTTTGACAAACATATCAAGATTTTTTCAAGGGCAGCTTTTTTCCATCTTCGCAACATTGCAAAAAAAATGGGACACTTTTTGTTCAACAATGATGCAAAAAAGCTAATCCATGCTTTCGTCACTTTTAGATTAGACTACTGCAATGCTCTACTCTCTGACTACTCTGATAAAGCACTAAATAAACTTAGTTAAGTTACTGATAAATACAGCTCCTAGAATCTTGACCACAACCACAAAATTTGATCATATTACCCCAATGCTACCCTCTACACTAGCTTCCAGTTAAGGCTAGAGCTGATTTCAAGATTTTACTGCTAAACTAAGCATTACATGAACTTGCTCCTACATGTCTCTCCGATATGGTCCTGCCGTACATACCTACACGTACGCTATGGTCACAAGACGCAGGCCTCCTTATGGTCCCTAGAATTTCTAAGCAAACAGCTGGAGGCAGGACTTTCTCCTATAGAGCTCCATTTTTATGGAATGGTCTGCCAATCCATATGAGAGTCTTTACTGAAGAATCATCTCTGCTGATGTAAAAAGGGCTTTATAAAAACATTTGATATGGCTGTGGGCTACACTAGTTCATTTAGCAGTTCTGTGGCATTATTTTATATCATTTTATAGTATGAAGAATTCATTTGAACATAGCTGAACGATTTCCAAGGGACTGCGCACATGCGGCTCAATTGTGTGGTTAACAAAGAAACAGGTCCTCCTACAGTGTATGCTTAATTTAGAGTTATACATTCTAAGGATGCATGATGTGACTCTAATGATGATTTGAAGTAGCATGAAAGTGTCATGACTGTCCTGTGATGATCCAAATAGGTCAGATCAGCTTTGCAATAAATAACTTCAACCAGACCCTCTCTCACCCGCAGAGGGGGGAGGAGGGAACTGGTGGGAGTTTACACCTCACACACTGTTGTAAATCAAGGACAGAACATTCAGCTCTCTCCCTCTCCAAATTCACCAGAGGAATGTGCCTTTGTTTCACATGCTTTTTCCAGCTGAAATGCTAACACATTCTAAAGCGAATACTGGAACAATATTTCTAACATAGAATGTGGGGAATGGGTCTAAATAACACTAATGTCATATTGTGTGTTATTTTGTGATGTCATTAAAATTTTTATGAAGGAAATACTGTCATTTGTAAAGTATACATACTACATGTACAAAGTTTCCATCCTCTATGTTGTGCATGCTATATGAAAAATGATGAAAGTGTTTTTGTTAACCCGCTGTTCACCGGTAGGCCGTCATTGTAAATAAGAATGTGTACTTAACTGACTTGCCTAGTTAAATAAAGGTTAAATAATTTTTTTTTTTTTTTTTTAAATTCAGTTGCCATTTCTGATGGAGCTACTTGGAGCTGAACTACTTCCATGTTAAAACATGCTAACAGATAACTCATACAAAACTGTACTTTTCATGTAATAAAGAACAATCAAGTGTTATAAAAGGTATTTTGTACACTACTATGAACAATATCAGCTTTTCTTTTAGTTTTTTATTGATTTTCTACAGAACTCAGTCAAGTTTAATCTCACAGTGTCAACATACATCTTGGCATAACTTGGCAATCAATTTATTTAGCGTAGCAGTTTCTTTCAGCATTTGTTCTATGCTAGATGCTTTAGGTTAATCCAGATTCTGAGTTGTAAGAACTTAAAGAAATCGGCCTTGGATAACGCAAATCTTTCTTGTAATTGATTTAATGACAGTAGAGATCCATCATAGTACACATGTTAAAAATTCATTATGCCACTTTGGAAGCATGACTTAATGGTGTTATATTTAAATGTTGGCGGTAAGGTGAGGTTATTCAAAATAGGGGTTTTGCGATATTGATTGTTTCCACCTCATGAATTTATGTATGTTTTCCCAAATATGAATTGAATTGACAATCATTGGATTGTATGTTTTTTTCTTCAGTCTTGAACTCGAAGTAGACAATATATTTTAGATTATACAGTTTTGCATTTGTAGCTTCAATACTCCTCTATGCACAAGGATAGTCTGCTGTCCATTGTTTAAGTGAATGCAGTTGTGCAGCCCAGTAATACATATTCATAATAGTATGGGGTAGCCCAAAACCTCCAGCTCTATAGGGTAAGTGTAAAACAGTACATTTAACTCTTTGGGTCTTTCCATTCCAAATAAAGTTGGAGAGCAGGCCCGGAATTGAATCTGGTAAGGCCTGGAATAAATATACTGAACAAAAATGTAAATGCAACATGTAAAGTGTTGGTCCCATCTTTCATGAGCTGACATAAAACGTAAAGTGTTGATCCCGTCTGTCATGAGCTGAAATAAGATCCCAGAAATGTTCCATGTTCCATATTCTCTCCAATGTTGTGCACAATTTTTTTTACATCCCTGTTAGTGAGCATTTCTCCTTTGCCAAGATAATCTATCCACCTGACAGGTGTGGCAAATCAAGAAGCTGATTTAACAGTATGATCATTACACAGGTACACCTTGTGCTGGGCACAAAAAAAGGCCACTCTAAAATGTGCAATTTGAGGGAGTGTGCAATTAGCATGCTGACTGCAGGAATGTCCACCAGAGTATTGAATGTTCATTTCTCTACCATAAGCCACCTCCAACGTTGTTTTAGAGAATTTGGCAGCACGTCCAACTGGCCTCACAACCGCCGACCACGTGTAACCAAACCAGCCCAGGACCTCCACATCCAGCTTCTTCACCTGCATGATTCTCTGAGACCAGCCAGAAACTGTGGGTTTGCGCAACTGAAGAATTTCTCCACAAACTGTCAGAAACGTCTCAGGGAAGCTCATCTGTGTGATCATCGTCCTCACCAGGGGCTTGCCCTGACGGCAGTTCGGTGTCGCAACCGACTTCAGTGGGCAAATGCTCACCTTCGATGAGCATTGGAGAAGTGTGCTCTTCATGGATGAATCCCAGTTTCAATTGTACCGGGCAGAAGGCAGACAGCGTAGCGTGTATGACATCGTATGGGAACAAAGTGTCCCATGGTGGCGGTGGGGTGATGGTATTGGCAGGCATATGCTACGGACAATAAACACATTTTATCGATGGCAATTTGATTGCACATAGATACCGTGACGAGATCCTGAGGCCCATTGTCGTGCCATTCATCCGCCATCATCACCTCATGATAATGCACGACCTCATGTTGACCCTACCTAACATAGAAATGGGGAGAGATCTCCATCTCTGAACTTCAGATTAAAAATTACCTATTAAAGGAGAGTCACTGATTTTATATGCCTCTGCCAGATCACATGGTATCAGTCCACCCAGGTATTTCATGTGTACTTGTCCACTTAAATGTACCTTCTAAGCTTGAGAAGTCATGAAGGGGAAAGAGGTAACCCGTCTGAATCAGAGAGGTGTGGGGGGCTTCCTTAATTGATTTCCACAGTGCCCTGAGGATCACTTGTTGTACAGGGTTAACTGCCTTGTTCAAGGGGAGAATGGCAGATTTTTCCACCTTGCTGGCTCGGGGATTCGAACCAGCAAACTTTCGGTTAGTGGCCCAACGCTCTTAACCACTAGGCTACCTGCCACCCCCATGATTAGAAATGGGCATTATTTCAGTTTTGTCACAATTCACTTTGATTCCTGTTACAACACCATATGTACCAACAGCAGTTAAAAAAAATAGAGAGAGAAAGTTCTGGTTCAGTATCATCTGCATACAATGATATCACATAACAATCTTTATTCCCCGGATTATATTTTATATCAGTTTCTTAATGAAAATAATAATTGTGTAATAACTAAGTTATGTAGTGGTCCTCCAATATTATTATTTGACCAATTTGAAAAATACGAGACAGTATTTTCGTTTTGCTGAAAATGTAGTACTAGGTTTGTATGTAGCACACAATTCATTTTTGGTATCGGAATCAAACAGATTCCTCTATTCAAGCAAGAACATGCTGTACTGTACTCTATACCATCTACTGAATCTTGCCTATGCCGTTCGGCCATCGACTCAAATCTCTAGCCACTTTAATAATTAAAAGTGGATGTAATAAATGTATCACTAGCCACTTTAAACAATGCCATTTATATAATGTTTACATATCCTACATTACTCATCTCATATGTATATACTGTACTCTATACCATCTACTGCATCTTGCCTATGCCGGTCAGCCATCACTCATCCATATATTTATATGTACATACTCATATTCATTCCTTTACACTTGTGTGTATAAGGTAGTTGTTGTGAAATTGTTAGATTACTTGTTAGATACTACTGCATGGTCGGAACTAGAAGCACAAGCATTTCGCTACACTCACATTAACATCTGCTTACCATGTGTATGTGACAAATACAATTTAATTTGATTTGATACATGTAGTATTGACATCATTCACAAATCCTGACAATACTAAAGTATTCATGACATTCAAATAAAGGCACATACATAATTTCAAGCTAATTTTGCAGTCCCTGAATGAAGTGTTCAATAATGACCTTTCAATTTCCTTTGAAAAGATGAGTCAAGTACAATTTAACAAATTATTTAGCAAAATGTTCATTGATTAAATACTCATTATGAATTCCAGTGATCTAAATATGACACATTTATTTTAAATGTTATCAAGAACACATATAACGATTAAAATAATGATGCTGGACAATGGGTTAAATTGGAATGGGAGTCTTTTGTGGAAAGTTCCACTACCTTCTCAATCCACATTTATGCATGAGATGGACACAAAAGCATCACATAACCCTGAAATTGAAAGTATCTGACTGAATGAGACAAGATAATTTAAACCCTCAAAAACAAGCAAAACAACTGAAGGACCTTTGAATATTAGACATTCAGAAGTCCTTTATGAACAAAGCATAACAAATAAGTTAAGGCAACTATCAGCTAATTTAATATTACACATTTAATTAACAATCCATTATTACTGTATGTACAAACAGGGAAAGTGGAGTTTGTTGTGTAGACAACCACATTACTCTTTGTTCTTTGGTATTGACTTTGCTTCTATATCAAAGCATTGCAGAGACTTGCCTGTTTTTAATAACATTGATCATCGGAGGACCCAAGTAATTCAGTGAGTTATTAGAAAAATATGGATATCACATTTCACTTTGGGTATGAGACATTATAAAATATGAATTATTATTATTCAACAGTTGAGACATCAAAGAAGAAAAAAAACATCCCATCAAAGTACACATCTGGTAGAGAGATAGCACTTTACTATGCCGGTTATTGGATTCAATCATATAGTGCATGAGACACTGAAAACTATAAACATAAACATTACATTTAAGCATCCTTAAAGCAGGCTTTGTCAGCAGTCAAGACAGCAATGCATATGACTAGTATAAAACATATGGTCAAAACAGGCCATGTCACATCACTGTCACTGTTTACCTCACCAATCATGCTTCTGTACATATTTCTCCTTTCTCACACACTTGCTGTAATCCAAACTCTCATGCTCTCCTCTGCTCTCTCTCTGTCTTAGATAAACATTAGCCTTGCCTGTAGAAAATCTCAAGGCACAGTGAGAGCAGAGCAGAGGGCTGTTGTGCTTTCAGCAGAACTAAGAGCATTGAATGGCGCCATATGTTTTGTTTGAAAGTGTAGACAGAGACTGAAATTGTCCAATAGTGCATATGAGCATAAACACATCCAACTGGCCTTATAGTGTTTATCCACTCGTGCAAAAACACACTGTAGTCAGTGACACATTACTCACTTCAAAATGCATGTTTGTGAATCTCTCTGTCTTGTAGTGTTAGCTCACTCATGTGTTCCAGTGCTTCTTCACATTCTCAGTTAATTTGTGTCTGTCGGTCTGTCTAGCGTTGTTCACCCTGAGAATGAGACATTAGGACATTATGGAGTGCCCAGCACTTTCATTGACAGACAGAGAGGTCAAAAAGATATTAACATTGCTTATTGAATGTTTCATAAACCTGAACACAGTAAGCACCAGTGGAGGTGAGGAGGAGGATGGGAGACCCACGGCATAGGCGCGGACCGCACGGAGATGACAAAGGATTTTATTTTAATCTAAAATATTTAAAAAAATACATTTGTAGTACAAATGTGTTGGGAAGGGATCACAGCAGTGACTGAATGAGGGTATGAGGCATGAGTTGAGGTGTTCAGAGGCTTCAGTGCAGGACAGGCTCATCATGGATGGATGGTGATGGAGAAGAGCTCAACTCTTCCACTGAGGGCTGGACAGGATTTGACTGGGAAGACAAAAAACAATAACAAAACACACTACACAGTTAGACAAAAGAGCTAAGAATGAGTTAGTCTAAGCATGGAGTAAAATCATGAATGTGTAATAATGTGATTCTGTGTGTGATTGACTCTAAATACAGTAATGAGAGAACATTGACAGGGCTACTCACAGTGCTCGGAGAGGAAACATTCAATGTGCCAGTATATGAGTGGGCACATGAGACGTGGTTTCAGTTCATGTCAGGAGTTAGTTGACAATGGTAGTGGAGTAGAGTGGTCTTCACATCTTAATCAGGGAACAGGAGGGGACTCAGTTGTAAAATTTTTTTTAAAAACTCCTGGAAAAAACTCCTGGCCCTGGGGAGGATGAAAACCCTGTCAATCTGCAGCAACCTCATACTTGTTCATATTCATTATATTTAGACTAGACTAACAGTTGGGTTTCCTCTATACAGAGACAGAGACAACAGCTAATAGACAGTAGAACTCACAGGGCTGAGCTTGCTTCACCAAGATATCAATATATAATCTACCTCCTGTAGTTTGAAGAAACTACTTTTAATGTAATAATATCCCAAACATTCTTAACTTCACTCTCAATCTCTATCCAATGTCACCAACTCATCACGCTTTTCAACACCTAGAGCCCCCATAACGCTCTGTGGAACAACCCCAGTACACCACACTAGGTTTGTTCTCTTATCCTAATCCTATGATTGGATGGACACCATGTCAGTTCATATTGCAAAAGCTTTGATTGGTTGGAGGACGTCCTCCGGAACTAGTCATAATTACCATTTAGGTCTATGGAAGGGGATAAGGCCTACGCGCCTCCTGGGTTTTGTATTGTATTTTGTTTTGCATACACACAAACTATCTAGGTCAAATAGGGGAGAGGCGGTGTGCCGTAAGGTGTAATCTGTTGATTAGATTTATTTAATCAGGTTTGCTGTTTATTTGAGCAATATGAGATGGAACAGACTTCCATTAAATAATTGTTTTATACAGTGCCTTGCAAAAGTATTCACCCCCCTTGGCATTTTTCCTATTTTGTTGCATTACAACCTGTAATTTAAATGGATTTTTATTTGGATTTCATGTAATGGACATACACAAAATAGTCCAAATTGGTGAAGTAAAATTTAAAAAATTACTTGTTTACATTTTGTATATTTTTTTTTTAAACGGAAAACTGGTGCGTGCATATGTATTCACCCCCTTTGCTATGAAGCCCCTAAATAAGATCTTGTGCAACCAATTACCTTCAGAAGTCACATAATTAGTTAAATATAGTCCACCTGTGTGCAATCTAAGTGTCACGTGATCTGTCACATGATCTCAGTATATATACACCTCTTCTGAAAGGCCCCAGAGTCTGCAACACCACTAAGCAAGGGGCACCACTAAGCAAGCGGCACCATGAAGACCAAGGAGCTCTCCAAACAGGTCAGGGACAAAGTTGTGGAGAGGTACAGATCAGTGTTGGGTTATAAAAAAATATCAGAAACTTTGAACATCCCATGGAGCACCATTAAATTCATTATAAAAAAAATGAAAGAATATGGCACCACAACAAACCTGCCAAGAGAGGGCCGCCCACCAAAACTCACAGACCAGGCAAGGAGTGTATTAATCAGAGAGGCAACAAAGAGACCAAAGATAACCCTGAAGGAGCTGCAAACCTCCACAGCGGAGATTGGAGTATCTGTCCATAGGACCACTTTAAGCCGTACACTCCAGAGAGATTGGCTTTACGGAAGAGTGGCCAGAAAAAAGCAATTGCTTAAAGAAAACAATAAGCAAATACATGTGGGAGACTCCCCAAACAAATGGAAGAAGATACTCTGGTCAGATGAGACTAAAATTGAGTTTTTTGGCCATCAAGGAAAACGCTATGTCTGGCGCTAACACAACACCTCTCATCACCCGAGAACACCATCCCCACAGTGAAGCATGGTGGTGCCAGCATCATGCTGTGGGTATGTTTTTCAGCAGCAGGGACTGGGAAACTGGTCAGAATTGAAGGAATGATGGATGACGCTAAATATAGGGAAATTCTTGAGGGAAACCTGTTTCAGTCTTCAAGAGATTTGAGACTGGGACAGAGGTTCACCTTCCAGCAGGACAATGACCCTAAGCATACTGATAAAGCAACACTCAAGTGGTCTAAGGGGACACATTTAAATGTATTGGAATGGCCCAGTCAAAGCCCAGACTACAATCCAATTGAGAATCTGTGGTATGACTTAAAGATTGCTGTATACCAGCGGAATCTATCCAACTTGAAGGATCTGGAGCAGTTTTGCCTTGAAGAATGGGCAAAATTCCCAGTGGCTAGATGTGCCAAGCATATAGAGACATACCCCAAGAGACTTGCAACTGTAATTGCTGCAAAAGGTGGCTCTACAAAGTATTGACTTTGGGGGGGGGGTGAATAGTTATGCACACTCAAGTTTTCTGTTTGTTTCTCTTATTTATTGTTCATTTCACAAGAAAAAATATCTTGCATCTTAAAAGTGGTAGGCATGTTGTGTAAATCAAATGATACAAACCACCAAAAATAAATTTTAATTCCAGGTTATAAGGCAACAAAATAGGAAAAATGCCAATGGTGGTGAATACTTTCACAAGCCACTGTAATAATACGATACTCTTTCTTGAATTTGTTCTGGATTTGGGGACTGTGAAAATACACCTAGTGGCATGTCTGGTGGGGTAGGTGTGTGTGTCAGAGCTGTGTGTAAGTTGACTATGCAAAAAATGTGGGATTTTCAACGCATTAATGTTTCTTATAAAAATAAGAAGTTATGCAGTCAGGCTCTCCTCAACTCTTATCCAAGTGAGACTGGCATGCATAGTATTTATATCAGCCCTCTGATTACTATGAAGAGCAAGATGTGTCGCTCCGTTCTGGGCCAGCTGCAGCTTAACTAGGTCTATCCTTGCAGCACTGGACCACACGACTGGACAATAATCAAGATTAGACAAAACTAGAGCCTGCAAAACCTGCTTTTTGGAGTGTGGTGTCAAAAGCAGAGCATCTCTTTATTACGGATAGACCTCTCCAAATCTTTACAACAATTTAATCTATATGTTTTGACCATGTCAATTTACAATCTAAGGTAACGCCAAGGAATTAGTTCTCCTCAACTTGTTCAACAGCCACACCATTCATTACCAGATTCAGGTGAGGTCTAGAACTTAGGGAATGAGGATGGTCCTCCCCTTCCTCCTCTGAGGAGCATCCACTGGAAGGCGCTCAAGGAGAGTAGTGCAAGAAGGTGTCCTGATCTCATCATATTGCTTTAGTCTGATGTCTTTAACTGTGCACTTCATTGTGCCGAGCGAACTTACTGTAGGTATCTGACACAGTATGTAGATACCATTGTTCTAGGTAGCTCAGCCACACAGTGCATTTAACCCTGGCTGATTGGGTTCATTGGGTCAATTTGTGTGATCTGGACTGTTTTCAAAGGGGTCAAGCCCACAGCGAATGAGTTTTTCAGCCGAGTTGATGGTGTTTATGATCAGAAACAGAGACTTGTTCACAGTGTTGAGTCAGAGTGGTTCCTTGGGGTACTTCGGAAGGGAGAACTGGGGGACCTTCCCATTCAGGCTGGACAACAGATTCCTGGATCACAGAGGAACAAACCGACCACAGGTAATTATTTACACATACTCTAACTGATGCTTTTCCTGAACAAAATGTATTCCTCTTAATTAATACTACATATAATTATTTTACTGTGAGAGATATTGTACATACAAAACAATCTTGTCACACCCGGTTTTCTGTGAAATATACTGTAGTCTACACAATGCTGTTTGAAACACAAAACCTTCCCTGTCTATCTATCTGTTTCTTCAGCTTTCACACATACCCTTAGCCCCATCCGGACACACACAGCAGCAGAAATCAATCAAATTGAGAATCCCAAAACTAAACAGCAGTCAGATACATTTCATGCTACGGGCCATGGTGCAGTCATTTGTAGGTAACAAATGTGCCACTTTTGGACCGTTCCTCTTCATGTGTCTGAATTGCACATTGAGTTCCTTGGAAACTGGCTACACAGACCCTATTCAGAATAAGTAAGGTAATTCCTCATCTGTAAACAGGTAAGCTAGCATAGGGTTTAGTCTGCCACGATGACCTTCAGGCTTGAGTTTATACAGTGATTAAGCCCCTATTTTCCGTAGATGAGAAAAGCTGTTTAACTTTCAGGTCCAGTTGAGGCTGAATGGGGAATAGAGAGCTTTTTTGTGTTCCCCTAAAAAGTATGGTTGAGCTCCCTTCGTGTGAATACATTTAATTTAGACCTCCCTAGGGCCTAGGATAGGCTGTTGACTGGGGTGAACCTCTGCACAGAGTCTCTTGCAGAACTTGATCCAGCTCTAAAGGCCACTCATGCTGCTGTGCTAAGGACAAGTGATTTTCACTAAAGTTATTGTGCTTATAACGTCTGTCATTCTGACATTGACATGATGTTGTAGTAATAAAAAGATTAGAATATTTCTCACTTTACAGACACATGCCCACATGCATATACACAATACATTGGAGTCAGAAATTATTGACACCCTTGATAAAGATAAGCAATAATTAATAATTAAAATACTGAGCTATATTGTATGCTAAAAAAAATGGGGAAATTAGATAATGTTATGCTAATATAATTGCTCTGAGAAAAATATTTAGTTTAACAAGTAATACTTTTTTTCTCAAAGGTAGGGGTCAAAATTATTGACACCCCTAAAGATTTTTATAAATAAAGTAGTAAAAAGTATTTGGTCCCATATTCCTAGCACGCCATGACTACATCAAGCTTGTGACTCTACAAATTTGTTGGATGCATTTGTGGATGCTGCTTTTAAATTAATGTGGATGCTACCATGATTATGGATAATATTGAATGAATCATGAATAATGATGAGAGAGAAAGTTACAGAGGGTCAAAGATCATACCCCCAAGGCTAACCTCCCCTGTTACTGGTAATGGTGAGAGGTTAGCATGTGTTATGGGTGTGATCTTTGACCCTCTGTAACTGTCTCACTCATCATTATTCATGATTCATTCAGGATTATACGTAATCATTGGAGCATCCACATTAATGTAGAAGTGTTTAGAAACATATTCTATTCTTAGTTACAATAAAAGTGACTCCAAACTGACACAATACATGATTTACAATTATTTCTATTGGGCACAAAATAATATGAAACACAAGAAAAACAAACTTCAAATGCATCCAACAAGTTTGTAGTCACACGCTTGATGTAGTCATTGGGTGCTAGACATATAGGACCAAATACTAAACTTTTGACTACTTAATTTATAAGAATCTTTAGGGGTGTCAATAATTTTTACCCCTAACTTTTTTAGAAAAATACTGTATATTATTACTTCATAGACAAAATCTCTTTCTTTGAGCAATTGTATGATATAAAATAATATAATTTCCCATTTTTGGGGGCATACAATTATAGCTCAGTATTTAATTTATTTATTTCATACATTCATTATTGTTAATCTTTATCTTGGACCCTACTATATGTTAGTCCTCTATACTATTTATTGTCCTTAAGCAGGCGCTTACTGTTATTTCGTAAAACTGAGTAATTTTGAATTCCAAGGCATTGCTGTTGTCAGAAAGTCTGCATGGTGAAATGCCTCCAGGTGTAAGGATATCTAATATTGATCTTACGCCCCTTGTAACCCTGCATACTTTTTTAATGGAGAAAGAATTCTCCTTCACAACAGTAGAGTTTCGGTTTAACTACACTAGTCTGTTCCCCCAGTGTCAGTAACAGAACATCAATTCCTTGCTGACAGCATAAAGACGTTTGTTTTAGCCACTGTCTCAGGCCTTACAGAGTGCTTTTTAATGCCATCCATCTCCTCTGTCTGAGCCTGGTCAAATACTTCACAGCTGTCTCCATGGCCACGAAGTGCTTTGGGGTTTTCTAAAAGATACCATATTTACAGTACAGTATTGGACATCAGTATCCTAGTAACCATTACTTAATAATAAGTCCACCTGAAAGATGATAAAACTTACATTTGACAGGAATTTATAATTTGGGAAAATTTACGTGGGGAAGTTCAGCATCCTTTACACTACATATACTGACATGTTTCCTCTCCTCTAACTATTATGAACACTTCTTAGCTACGTTGTTCTCAGACAAAAGGCATACATTCCCATAAGTGTACAGTGGGGAAACACAGAGGGGTCAGTCGGTGTGGACTAATTCCCAGCAGCAGCGGGGATTGTTCTCAGAGTGCAGTGATTATTATATACTAGTTTGTAAGGGCCCAGAGAACTTGATCTATTTAATTTCCCTTCATATACTGTAATTTAATTACATCACACCAGGAAATGCTGATTATCAAGTGATTACAATCACATGTCATTTTGACAACCGCGGTTTCTCGTTTGGTATACCCAGAGTCTGTGTGAAGTAATTAAACAAATAACAACACGATTGGTGTTCATTGGAGTCAGACGAGTTCAACACTCACAGGAAAAAAATATTGCAATTCTCATGGTCACAACAGTATATGTACTACTTGTCTACTTACAGTGCATTAGGAAAGTATTCAGACCCCTTGACATTTTCCAAATGTTGTTACATTACAGCCTTATTCTAAAATGTATTATATAGTTTCCCCCCTCATCAATCTACAAACAATACCCCATAATGACATTTATTAATGTTTGCAAATGTATAAAAAATAAGAAAAGAAAATATCACATTTACATAATGGGGAATGCTACCTGCCCGAATGCATAGTACCAACTGTAAAGTTTGGTGGAGGAGGAAAAATGGTCTGAGGCTGTTTTTCATTGTTAGGCCTAGGCCCTTTAGTTCCAGTGAAGGGGAAACCTTAACGCTACAGAATACAATGATATTCTAGACAGTTTTGTGCTTCCAACTTTTTGGCAACAGTTGGGGAAGGCCCTTTCCTGTTTCATCACATCAATGCCCCAGTGCACAAAGCAAGGTCCATACAGAAATGGTTTGTGGAGATCGGTGTGGAAGAACTTGAATGGCCTGCACAGCCCTGACCTCAACCCCATCGAACACCTTTGGGTTGAATTGGAACACCGACTGTGAGCCAGACCTAATCGCCCAACATCAGTGCCCGACCTCACTAATGCTCTTGTGGCTGAATGAAAGCAAGTCCCCGCAGCAATATTCCAACATCTAGTGGAAAGCCTTCCCAGAAGAGTGGATGCTGTTACAGCAGAGGGAGGGAACAACTACAGTGTAATGCCCATGATTTTGGAATGAGATGTTCGATGAGCAGGTGTCCACATACCTTTGGTCATGTAGCGTAACTTGAAAGCATGTCTGACATGTATTGGGGTGCACAATTGTGGGTATATTTAAAAAGCAATGTAAGATCTTCAAATTAATTCTAAAATTCACAGGCAGCCAGTGCAGAGACCTTAAAACCAGTGTAATATGTGCTCTCTGTCTGGTCTTGGTCAGTCCCCGTGCTGCAGCATTCTGTATGTTTTGCAGTTGACAGATTTTCTCTCTGTGCTTTGGCTCGAACAATAAGTACCTCAGTCTTGTCTTGATTTAGCTGGAGGAAGTTGTGAGCCATCCAAGTATGTAAATCACTAATACAGTTTAATAATTTATCCGTGGAGCTAAAATCCTCTGGTGACACAGAAATGTAAAGTTGTGTATCGTCTGCGTAGCAGGGAAAATTAATACTGTGCTTTCTAAAAATGCTGCCAGAGGGTAACATATATAAACTGAACAATACCGGACCCTAAATCTAACCTTGTGGAACTAATTTAGAACTGGATTGGCGAGGCCAACCCACCTCTCAAGTCTGTCCAGAAGGACATCATGGTGAACGGTGTCGAATGCAGCACTTAAATCCAAGAGTACAAGGACAGAGAGCTGTTTGGCATCTGTGTTGGCTGTAAGGTCATTTACCACTTTAACTTAGGCTGTCTCTGTGCTGTGGTGGGGCCGAAAACCAGATCTGAATTTTTCAAAAATACAAAAAAATAATTTAGCTGTTTGAACCAGTTATGCAGAGTTTTGATTGGCCAAAAAATGCTAAGAGTTGAAAAATCTTGATTACTTTTCTTTAGAAGGGGTTTCACCATAGCAGTTTTTAGTGCAGTGGGGAAAGTCCCTGTGAACAGAAGTGATTAACAATAGCTTAAACTTCAGATATGCAATTAAAAACTGTTTTGAAGAAGGTGGTGGGATAGGATCGAGAAGGCAGGTAAAAAGCTTAAGTTGTGATATCACTTTCCTGAGCACGTCTGTGTCAACCAGAGAAAATAAATCCATGGTAGGCTAGGGTACATATCATCAAATCAGGTGTTGCTTAATTGATACCCTAATGTTTGTTATCTTACTTCTGAAATATGCCGCAAAAATGTATCACATTTAGATGTGGAGGACAGTTCACATAGGTTTTTCGGGAGTAGAATTAATCAGGCCATCAATGGTCGAGAAGAGCACTTGCATTATTCTGATTATTAGTGATCAAGTTAGGAAAATGCCACATATGTCTCAATTTGAGGGAGCAAGTAATTAGCATGCTGACTGCAGGAATGTCCACCAGAGCTGTTGCCAGAGAATTTTACTTTAATTTCTCTACCATAAGCCACCTCCAATGTCGTTTTTGAGAATTTGGCAGTTAGTCCAGCCAGCCTCACAACCACAAACCACGTGTAATCACGCCAGCCCAGGACCGCCAACTCCGGCTTCTTCACCTGCGGGGTCGTCTGAGACCAGCCACCCAGACAGCTGATGAAACTGTGGGTTTACACACCCAAAGGATTTCTGCACAAACTATCAGAAACCATCTCAGGGAAGCTCATCTTTGTGCTTGTCGTCCTCACCAGGGTCTTGACCTGACTGCAGTTCGGTGTTATAACCGACTTCAGTGGGCAAATGCTCACCTTCGATGGCCACTGGCATACTGGAGCAATGTGCTCTTCACGGATGAATCCCGGTTTCAACTGTACCGGGCAGATAACAGACCGTGTGTATGGCGTCGTGTGAGCGAGCAGTTTGCTGATGTCAACATTGTAAGTGTCCCATGGTGGCGGTGGGGTTATGGTATGGGCAGGCATAAGCTACAGACAACAAACACAATTGCTTTTTATCAATGGCAATTTGAATGCACAGAGATACCGTGACGAGATGCTGAGGCCCATTGTCATGCCATTCATTTGCCGCCATCACCTCATGTTCAGCATGGTAATGCACGGCCCCATGTCACAAGGATCTGTACACAATTCTTGGAAGGTGAAAATGTCCCAGTTCTTCCATGGCCTGCAAACTCACCAGACATTTTACCCATTGAGCCTGTTTGGGATGTTCTGGATCGACGTGTACGACAGTGTGTTCCAGTTGCAGCCAATATCCAGCAACTTCGCACAGCCATTGAAGAGGAGTGGGACAACATTCCACATGCCACAATCAACAGCCTGATCAACTCTATGCGAAGGAGATGTGCCACGCTGTATGAGGCAAATGGTGGTCACACCAGAGACTGACTGGTTTTCTGATCCACACACCTACTTTTTTTTAACCTCTACAGGCACTGGGGCAGTATTCGGAAGTTTGGAGAGCCTGGCATGCCCAAAGTAAAATGCCTGCCACTAGGACCCAGATTGCAGTACCTATGGCTTCCACTAGATGTCAACAGTCTTTAGACAAGGTTTCATGCGTTTATCATGGAAGAGAGCCGAATAGAAGAAGAATATGTAAGAGGATGGAGGAAGTCACTTGAGTTTTTTGTGCGCGAGACCGTGAGCGCGCTACTCAGTATTTTCCTTTTCGTTTAGGATACTATCCGTGTGAAATATAATCGTTAATATACATAAAAGTATACCTAAGGATACATTATAAATGATGTTTGATTTGTTTGGGCAAAGTTGATAGGTATAATTTGAACGCTTTCTCTTCGCTGTTCAGTGGGCGAGTAGACAGTGGATTTTCTGAACATAACGCGCCAACCAAACTGAGATTTATGGATATAAATAATGACTTTTTCTAACAAAAGAAACATGGATTGTCTTGCTTGGACACTTCGGATTGCCCTCAGCAGAAGATCATCAAAGGTAAGCGATTTATTTTAGCTCTTATATGTGTTTTGTGAGACCCGCACTGGTTATGATATTATGCTAATGCATAAAATATGTGAGGTGCTATCCTCAAACAATCAAATGTTGTGCTTTCACCGTGAAGCCTTTTTGAAATCTGACAACGCTGTGATATTGCCAAGAGTCTAAGCTTTTGAAGAGTATGCAACACTTGTATATTGATGAATGTTTTATAATTCAACTTTTGGATTTTGAATTTGGCGCCTTACATTTCTCTGGGTAGTGTCGGGAATGGGGCGCTAGCCCCCCAATGATCCTTATGTAGTTTTAAGGTATCTGTGACCAACCGATGCATATCTGCATTCCCAGTCATGTGAAATCCATAGATTAGGGCCTAATTAATTCATTTCATTTGACTGATTCCCTTATATGAACTGTAACTCAGTAAAATCTTTGAAACTGTTGCATGTTGCGTTAATATATATTTTTTTCAGTGTAGCTCTGTGTCATGTAGCATCTCACCTGACCTATGCCCCTCATGCAAGTTACAGTAATGCCATGAACATTCTAATGCATCTGGAATCCTGCTCTCCACTCACACCATGACATCCCAGCCCCACCCATCAGTATAACAGCTCCCCCATCTGCAGTGCTGTATATGCTCTGACTATATACATTTACACCTGTGCAAGGCTCATGTCAAATCCAGCATCACCAGGTCTCCAGCTCCAGAGTCAGTGAGAAGAGAGTTATTATCATAGAGATCCCATTCTAATTCTTAATTCTATGGTCATTATACTGCCTATTGTAGGATTAGACTGATCTAAAGCTAGAGTAAAATCTCAGCGGTTAACTCCGTTAATTACGTTCAGACAAAACAAAGAAATTGACTAATGTAGATTGTGGCATGTACTGTAGATTTCTGAGAAAAGGATACTTTGTTATTATGGAGCCAATTTAGCAGCAACGTTTCTTGAAGATGATTGAACATTTAAATTTTTTGTGCTTTGGTTCTAATGGCAGCTTAGCGAAATTAGATGTGCATTCCAATTCTAACAATAAACATTAGATTAGATTACTCTACACTACATCTGTGATGGCTCTCAGGGAGGCAGACCCATTCATGGAAAACTAGCTACATAAAGGTAATTATGAAGAGATTTATAGTGATGTGCTGTCAGAAATGTTCCTCTCTGGGTTTCCATTCAGTAAGAAACAATGAAGCACACTCCAATCACACTCAATAGCTGGGCTCCAGGTGGATTGAAAAGTGACTTTATTAAAAGTTTGAAAGGATATAAAACACATATAGTCCCCATGGTCACCATTATTGACTTAAAGAAAAACTATATATTGGTATTTGTTACATTAGTCCATTGCTAATATAGTGATACATTGTTTTGCATTTCAGAATTCACGTTTTCAAGATATTTAACTTTCAAAATACAGATATATAGTTGGTATGAGGCAGGATCATCTGATGCAAAATGCATAATACCGGCTGTATTTTGAAAGTTAAATATCTTGAAAACTTAATTGCTGACTTGCAAAAAAATGTGGGACTGTTTTAACAATGAACTAATGAAACAAATGCCAAAAGATAATTTTGTGTGGAATTTTTCTTTAAATGACTAATCACTATTAATAGATAATATGTTTCATTAGCCACGAAGCAACTGAGACCTTTGTAATTAGCTATCATATTGTGCACAGATTTCCAAAGCAGTTCACACCTTTATGCTAGCCCAGCACATACGGTACAGTCTGCTACACCTACCTGTAGACCCCTGGAGGGAGCTGGGGGACCATGAAGCTCTTCTCCAAATCCAGGAGCATGTGTTCAGCATCCGGACATGGGAGGGGTCCCTATCCTTGGGGTCGTTGGCTGGACGCATTGTCTCAGATTGTAGGAAGGCTGAGCTCTCTGAGGGAGGCAGCAGCAGCCAGCAGTCTGGGGGTCCTCGGGGGCACCTCTTTAGTACATCAACACAGACACATGGCAGGAATGGGCTGTTACAGGTGCATGGTGGAGATGGAATAAAATCTGAGAAACCTCTCTTACACTACTGCAACTAACATCAATATCCTTATCCCTAGCCCAATCTCATCACTCAATTACAACAAAGTAAAACTATATACTGTTGTTCAGAGCTAATTTTTATACATTTTACTCTGTGCTTGTCACAAAATCAGAGATGGAAACAGGTCTGTTAGTGAGGGTCTTAGAACAGCCAGAACCAATTGGACATTTAGGCATCATCACTTCTTAGAGTAGACAGAGAACATTTAATTATTCAGTAGTAATTAAAGCTTCATTAAAAAGCCCCCGCCCCACCCCCAACACACCTCCAAAAACATATCTGCCATGCATGTAGGGATACTCTAATTGACAGTGTCACTAATTAAACAACTTATTCAGAGAATTATATGCTCATTAGCAAATAAAAACTAAGCGACACATTTCCATGTGTCATTATGAATCAAATACATTTCAGTTAATTATTGCAATCATCCTTACAGTTTTACATAATGACCGTTAGGTTAGATTGCAAAGCACACCATTTATGAGTTGCATTCATACTACATGAACAATAAGATATGGCTTCTTCTTATGAATTGAATTATAAACTTCCAAAAATGCACTGTCCTTCACCGTCACCTGTACAGACATGTTTCTCCTGCTCTGCTATTTGATTTATGTCAACAACATTTGTGGATGGCTGAACAAATTGATGTGGCAAATATAAGATTCAGATTAAGTGGTTAGTGATTGTCCCTCAGACAAACACCTTCCTGGAAATGTTTTTGGCTTCAATATTTTTTAAACACATAGGAAATACTTATAGGTGGCTCCATGAAAGCCTGCTTTTCTCCCCATGTCTCTTTCCATTTGGTGTTGGTTAGATGAGAGCAAGGCTGGGGAATGGCATTGGGAATGTAGGAGAGTCACAGGAGAATATGTGCGCCGTGGGACTACTCAGGGAATAGAGGAGAGACAAGACAGGATAAAAATAGCTAAAGAAAGCTGTTCCCTTCTACAATTTTAAATGTCTTTCTCTCTACTGGGGGAATAGAAGTTATGAAATATGTGGGAGGATTGCTGTAATCTATCACACATTCTGACACGAAGGGATGTGGAGGGACAATTGTGTTGGCATAGACCTGGAGATTTACACTGAGCAAATGATGGAGAGATCTTAACACAGCACAGGCAGCCACCTTCACATTGTTTTGGCAAGGTCTACAGTTAAGGATGAGAACATAGGAGAGAGAGAAAAATATGTAAAGTACTGTCACAATACCTTGTGAGCAACGTGAACTGAATAACATCCAATTAAGCACACACACACACACACACACACACACACACACACACACACACACACACACACACACACACACACACACACACACACACACACACACACACACACACACACACACACACACACACACACACACATAGGTCTTGTACAGCTAACCTTGTGGGGACACACAGTTCAGTCCCATTTAAAATCCTATTTTCCCTAACCCCTAACCCTAAACCTAACCCGTACTATTACCCTAACCCTAACCTTACCCCAAAAACCTAACCTTAACCCTATAACTAACCATAGCACCTAACCCGTATTTCCAACCCTAAAACTAATTTTAACCTTAACCCTAAACACCTTAGAAATAGCAACAAAATGTTCCCAGTTGGACTTCTGGTCCCCGCAAGAATAATAAAATATGTACACACACAGACACACACACACACCATTTTCTTTTATTTCTTCAGAACATTTCCTTGAGCTGAAATGCTTCAAAGTGCGGCTACTTCTGAAATAAAGCGAGCTACCAAAGGCATTTTTAATAACAAGTGAACAAAAGATTTTGAAGTTTTCAATTAGCCATGCCTGTTTGAACTCAGATAATCCATTACAGTCCTCATGAATAGTGCAATTTTATGTCGTATCTGTAAAAATCCATTTACTATTCCAATCCCAAAACAGCATGGGGCAGCGCTAAAAACCAGTGATCAACCCAGACGCCTCAAATTATTTATTTAACTCTCTCCCTTCTCCCTTCTTTATTTTTAACCACAGAGATAAAAGCATTCTATATTTAATGCAACCTGTTTGCGGCTGGGTTTCTAAAAGCATTAGTTCCCTGATCCTACAACAGGAGAGACCACGGCCAGGTAATCATTCCATCTCAAGCACAGAGCCGCCTCGTTTGTGTACATTAGTCTTGGGTACAGAAGCGGAACTGCTTACCACAATGAGGCACCATGCCCAGACCAAGTGAGTGATACATATCAATGTTTCAGTCTTAGATACATTAGAAACCTCATTTGTGATTTAAATGCTTACTGCCATGATGAGAACACACTGTATCAATAGATTCTCTACACCACCATGACTCCATGAGCATCACATGAGGACATGGAAATGTAAACAGTGTAAAATGGTACCTTCAAACAAATACTGTATGACAAAAATATGGAAACTTAAGTGTGATACCTTTTGTGTGAAAATATTACAATAACCCAAAACTACCTTAAAGTAATCAAATATTTGTAACCAATGATATTGCGTTTAAAATCAGACACAACCTGAGTGTAATTCAGCAGACCATGACAATGCAGAGCGATGGTCATATGGTTGAGTTGATAGAGTACATGTAACATGACTCAGGATATGACCCAGATGCAGACACAGGAGACGGAAGGTTCAATAGTAGTTTATTAAACCACAGGAGGCAGGCAAAGGACAGGTCGAGGACAGGCAGAGGTTTGTAAACAGGTCGGAGTCCAACAGGTGCAGGGCGGCAAGCAGGCTCAGGGTCAGGGCAGGCAGAAGTTCGTAACCAGGTCAGAGTCAGATAGGTACAGGACGGCAAGCAGGCTCAGGGTCAGGGTAGGCAGAATGGTACAGCAGGGAGGACTAGAAAACAGGAACTAGAGAAACAGGAGTACAGAAATACGCACGCGCTGGTAGGCTTGATGAGACAAGACAAACTTGCAACAGACAAACAGAAAATGCAGGTATAAATGCACAGGGATAATGGGAGACACCTGGAGGGGGGTGGAGACAAGCACAAGACAGGTGAAACAGATCAGGTTGTGACAACATGACTACTAGCACACCGTTTTATGGACATTGAGCAAGGAGGTGATTATTATAATAATTGTTATTATTTAACCTTTATTTAACTAGTTAAGTCAGTTAAGAACAAAATCTTACTTACAATGGTGGACTACCCCGGCAAAACCCTAACCCAGACGACACTTGGCCAAATGTGCGCTGCCCTATGGGACTCCACGAAAGGTGACAGTAAAGGCAACAGTTAAGGAAACCAAGAGGTCTGCAAGTCTGAATTGTCATTCATTGCTTTTAAAGCCTAGCTATATCCAATTCTAACTTCCCTTTAAAATACAGTTAGTGTTTGGATTGAAGGAGAGCGTGAAAATCCATGCTATTTGATTGTTTGATGAAGTTGCGGTGAGATGATATTCCACTCCCTGGCTTTGTCAAATTTGTATTCTCATCCTGTGTGACATAACATAACAGAGGTCAGAGAGGAAAGAGAGGCAGCCAAGTCCAAGGCTGGCGAAAAGAAAGATAATCCGGCTCTGATTTGAATTTTACAAATGCAAAAATCAAGGTCACTTGGCTTTGGACTCATGAGGCGTGATAGAGGAGATCGATATGTCCACCTAAACAGATGATCTGTCACTAAATCATTCTTATGGGAGAGAGAGAAAGGGAAAGGGGAGAGAATTGGACCTGCCGTGGCCTGGTGCTGGCTAGGCGGACTGCAGATATGAGTTATGTCACTGCATAGACCCATATGGTTCTGCAAACACAGCCAAAGCACCAACAGATGTTTCATTCACTTCACTCGGATGTAGGTATTGCACAATAGTTCCCTGTTACATTGCTGTTTTGTCATGCATGTTTGTTTCAGTCTAAGAAAATAACATAGTAATACAAATTCAATGAGTGCTGAAAAAAATCCTAAATTCATGCAAATACAGTATCAAGGGACACCAAAGGATGGCTTAAACGAGACTGTATCTCACTTTCCAAGGAGATATCAAGGGGATAGACTGGAAGAACTGGATCATTGATGAGCCAGAGAATGGCCTCTGCTGTCATCTAAATAAACAAAAAGAAAACATTGTTTAAAGCTTGTGGTAGTGGACCCAAACACAGCAAAACGTATTTAGTGAATACCATGGTGAATACAACTCATGATAGAATAAAGTATGTTGATGTTCTTGTTCTTGTTGTTTAACTCCCTGCAAGAAACAGTGTGATCATCAATGCACTGAACCATAACTGTTAGTTCCATTATATCCTTCCAGATTTTGACTGCCATTGCCAATACACTCATTGATTTTGTTCCACTCTCAGTTGGTAGCTCTCTAAGCCCTCTGCATTGGATGGAACAAAGCAATGTCTTGTTGCCAGCTGGGCAGACAACAACGTGCCTTGTAATGACAGGATGTAGGAGCTTGTTCTCTGAGTCATTGGTGTACAAACTCACTGAATGCACTAACTGTGCATAAGAGCATCTACTAAATGACTAAAATAAAAATTTAAGTAATGTAAATGTTCCTTAACACACAAGACACAGTATCATAATTCAATACTTACACGGCTGACCTCCACCCTACCTAATCAACCTTAACTTAGCAAACTCAAAACCCACCAAGCATTACACAGACTGATATCAGAGATGCACTCAGTCAATCGGCCGGTCAGTCAATCAGTCAGCATTCTGCATGTTGTCCAGCAGAATGCAGAGAATGAGGAAAGGTCACTTCCGCCAAAACCTCCACTGGTCTTAGCAGAGAAAAGCAATTGGCCCGCCTCTTTGTAAGGAGCCTGTTGGACTCTGTAAGAATATTTCAAAGATAAATACACAACGCAGAGGACCGAAGGTCAAGAGGGAATTAACAATCAATGGAAATTGTGTTTTTTCTGTAATAGGGAATTAATGATCAATGGGTCAGAGACATGGGAGGAATTGTTGCTTCCACTAAGCCATGCCACTGACCGCCTCTCTGTGGGGGTCCTTAGACCCAGGCTGAACGCCACGGACCTCTGCCTTCAGTACACATTACTGGGGGTAACTAGGGGCTGGACACACTAACCAACTCTGGGCTGGACCTCTGGAATCATGACTGTGGGGCATAGAAGATTGGAAGCTGTAGTTAAACACGTGTTTACATTTTAGTTACTAAAGAGAAGAAAACATGAGTCTGCTAATCAACAATGGTTGTAAATAAAAAAAAGTATGACGCTTTTTTACTGCTGTATGTTACCCAGGTTGGTGTTTAAACATTGTAGTGGAGTATTCCCATTTTATAGAACTCTTTTGGTGTTTATTAAATCGCCTACAGTGTAAGTTCTGAAGGCTGCTGGGAAATCAATCACGGAGGGAAAAGATTAGAGCATTGATTTGAAGGGAGTGAGTAATAATACTGCAGAAAGCATTCATCAAGCCTGTGTAATGTTCCAGGACAGAAAAGACTGCTGATTTCTTATTTATGGCCTTATTTTCAGATACCCACTCTACCAATGGCAGAAGAAAAGCATGCAACATAAAAGAAGGGAAAGGAAAAGGGAAGGAACAAAATATGACATTGTGAAGTTTCTGGAAGACAGCAGAGCGAACCAGCTGGTTACATTTCCATTCCCTTCCCCAAGAGTTTCAGAAACGTGAACCGAAATACACTGGTGGCTGACTTCATTACTCGTCCACTTTAAGCATCCTTTTGCTTGTCTGGATCTTTTGGGGTAGGTTAGTGCTCATACTGTATTTGAAAACAGATAGAATGTGACATTTGTCCCCAAAATAAAGACAGACTTACTTCTTTATTGGAATGCTGACATCAGTGATGCAGGCAGTTTGGAAGAACTGTTTATAGGCTTAGCATCCAATGCTCCCATATTGGCTCCAAATTAATACTTTCATTACTAAATGTGAATGTCAAAGGCAGACCAGTTGAATGCTCTGCATTTCCTTCCTAAAATGTAGATATAAGTTGAAATCCCCATTAGATCCACTTCCTATGACCCAACGTTATTGCACCAGGTTATCATTTGGGCCTGTCCTTTCCACTCTCCTGCCTCCCTCTCAGTCTCCCCTCCAGAGCTGAGTGAGATTGCTTACCTGCCCCTGAGAAGCTGTCAGTTTGTCTGTACTGTTTTTTTTTAATTCTGCCGAAATCCCTCTCCGGAACGTGGCCAGGCACTGCAGGGCTTTGTGGGGGAATATATTTGTGTAGATTAGAGAGTGGGAGCAGGCAGAAGAGAAGGAGGAGAGGAGGCCCGTTAGAGGGAAGCAACATCCAGAGGTTATTGACAGCAGAGGGCTCCCTAGGAGAAGCTTAGCCTGGCTGACTGAGTAGAGAGGGCCATGCTAATTTACAGCAGAGCAGACAGCACCAATAAAGCTCAGAGCTCAGCTACATACTGTTGAGGGCATTTTCTCTCTTGTTGTGTTAACCGATTTCAGGGGTCAACCCACACATCGCGGTCAGAGAGTTCAGTACTAATGCGTGTAGCGTGTAATTCAAAATCAGTCACTACAGACAGTAAACAATGTTTTTTCTGATCAGTGTCAGCTTAGAGAATAGGTTTAATTCCTAACTTTTTGGCCTAGATACCAAAAGGCTTGATAGAGCTTAACTGGTTACTGATATCCAGTGCAACGTTCATGATGTAACACTGGACACTGGCACATAAACACATTAGCATGTACAGTAGTGCATGTACGATAGTAAAATACCAGATTTGTGGGCTCACCACCATACACAGACACACCACACCAGCATTGTTCTTCAGGGCAGCCAATAACTCTTCATCCTCACTGGAGAGCCATTCCACAAAGATAATCTTTGCAATGCCTCATATTCTTTTCAGTTAAGGAATATTTTTTTATTCTGAGATTGTTGGGCTATTTCACAAGAGACATATCATGGACCATTGAAACCACTGGTGCGGAGCATCATTAGTATTTTATTGAATTGCTTATTTGCTTGCACAGGTTTTTAATTAAAACTATTTAATCTACGGTGGGGTGCAAATTTTTGATAAAGTTGAGCAAAAAATACTATAAGATAAAACATACAAATGCTGAGCTAAATTGTATACAAAAAAAATTGGCTAACCATAACATCAAAGATCCACCACCGTATTTTACAGTATGCATGGGGTTCTTTTCTGCTAAAGCATCCTTATTTTGGCACCAAACCCACCACTGATGTGTGTGGCTCTATTTTCATGCCTTGCAACAAATGTAAACCCCTGGAATTTCTTATACACCATTGGCACTTGGATTGGAACCGGTGCCATGGTCAGATGACATGAAAATAAAGCTCTTTGGCCATGCACACCAATGGTGGGTTTGGCATCGAAATAAAAATCCCCATGCTGTAAAATATAGTGATGGTTCTTTGATGTTATGGGGCTATTTTGTTCAGACTATTGTCATACACTCTTGTAACGGCCATGTTGCGACATGAGCACAAACAAGTCTAAACTGTGGCACGAATTAACTATCTTTCGTAAATTAATGGAGGCGTGTTCAGTCTAGAGTCCTGCATCAGGCAACAACAACAAAAAAATGTCAGTGGTCCTGGAGTTAAGAGAGAACTTAGTTAAATACAATGGGGGAATTTCACTTGATATGTGGACAGACGATTTTCGAAAAATAGGCACGGTGGGCTTTTGGTTACTCTCCCTCTAAAAACAGAAATAAATCATTCTAAATAACAAACTGGCTTTATTTACAAATTAGTAAGAATGTCACACCCCATGTTCGGTAATTGTCTTTTTCCCTTTATTCAGATTACAACCGCTCACTTTTGGGATATTTGAAAACAAAATAATCTCCAAGATATTGTTATTATTTAAAACAAGTTATAGAAAGTTTAATCCACGAGAAAAGACAGAACAAATAATACAACAAATATTGTGGTTAAACTCAAATATACTAATTGATAAAAAAAATTACTTTATCAATTGGAAACTTTATCAAGTGGAAGGGGGAAAAAGTAAGGAACTTGTCTGTCGGCCCTGCATTAAAGACCAAAATTGGTTTTAAAGAAAATTGTGATGAATAAAAATATATACCAGTTTCATATAAGGACCAAAAAATTGACAGCTTTGCCATATAGATTGCAAAGCTGTTGGGAAGGGTTAGGACTGTAACCACCAGAGGACTTGAAAATGAGATTGGGAACTCTGCAAACAACATTTCCACTCCGAGAATGAGAATGGTAAATTACTGTAATTAATATATTCATTCAATACATTGGAATACAAAAGAAGCCATCCACCCATGATGGGCTATTAGCAGGACAATATGCTCTTGCCAAGAAGGAGGGTAGGCGAGGAGGGTAGGGGAAGCATTGTATTTAAAAGACACTGCACAAGTAGCCTAATAAACATACTCATTTTGAAATAGTAAAAAAAAATTGAATTCAATAACTTATTTCCACCACGGTAGATGCTGTGATTTTGGTTGATGACCAATATTAAAAACAGTAAAACACATTCTTTCCGTCGCCCACACACACATGAAACATTTGGATAATAAAGCATTTAAAGGTTGACATTGGTTGATTTTAATACTTCTGACAGACAAAATACTAACTCCACCCATAACCTTGGGACTTCTTAACATTCCCAGAAGCCATGGATTATTTTTACCTACTGCAGGCCTAAAACCTTTAATCTTTTGAATGAATGATTATATTGAAGATAGAAGCCACCTCTTAATAAGTTCTGAGAGCCGTTCTGTTATCCAACGATTATTATTATTATTATTAACCTGCATTATAATTATGTACAGCTGAAGTCGAAAGTTTACATACATCTTAGCCAAATACATTTAAACTCAGTTTTTCACAATTCCTGACATTTAATCCTAGTAAAAATTCCCTGTCTTAGGTCAGTTAGGATCACCACTTTATTTTAAGAATGTGAAATGTCAGAATAATAGTAGAGAGAATGATTTATTTCAGCTTGTACTTCTTCATCACATTCCCAGTGGGTCAGAAGTTTACATACACTCAATTAGTATTTGGTAGCACTGCCTTTAAATTGTTTAACTTGGGTCAAACGTTCCGGGAAGCCTTCCACAAGCTTCCCACAATAAGTTGGGTGAATTTTGGCCCATTCCTCCTGACAGAGCTGGTGTCACTGAATCAGGTTTGTAGGCCTCCTTGCTCGCAAATGCTTTTCAGTTCTGCCCACAAATGTTCTATAGGATTGAGGTCTGGGCTTTGAGATGGCCACTCCAATACCTTGACTTTGTTGTCCTTAAGCCATTTTGCCACAACTTAGGAAGTATGCTTGGGGTCATTGTCCATTTGGAAGACCCATTTGCAACCAAGCTTCATCTTCCTGACTGATGTCTTGAGATGTTGCTTCAATGTATCCACCTAATTTTCCTTCGTCATGATGCCATCTATTTTATGAAGTGCACCAGTCCCTCCAGCAGCAAAGCACCCCCACAACATGATGCTGCCACCTCCATGCTTCATGGTTGGGATGGTGTTCTTCGGCTTGCAAGCCTCCCCCTTTTTCCTTCAAACATAACAATGGTCATTATGGCCAAACAGTCCTATTTTTGTTTCATCAGACCAGAGGACATTTCTCAAAAAAGTACGATCTTTGTCCCCATGTGCAGCTGCAAACTGTAGTCTGGCTTTTTATTAAGGTTTTGGAGCAGTGGCTTCTTCCTTGCTGAGCGGCCTTTCATGTTATGTCGATGATATAGGACTCAGTTTACTGTGGATATAGATACTTTTGTACCTGTTTCCTCCAGCATCTTCACAAGGTCCTTTGCTGTTATTCTGAGATTGATTTGCACTTTTTGCACCAATGTACGTTTGTCTCTAGGAGACAGAACGTGTCTCCTTCCTGAGCGGTATGATGACTGAGTGGTCCCATGATGTTTATACTTGCGTACTATTGTACAGATGAACGTGGTACCTTCAGGTGTTTTGAAATTGCTCCCAAGGATGAACCAGACTTGTGGAGGTCTACAATTTTTTATCTGAGGTATTGGCTGATTTCTTTTGATTTTCCCATGACGTCAAGCAAAGAGGCACTGAGTTTGAAGGTAGGCCTTGAAATACATCCACAGGTACAACTCCAATTGACTCAAATTATGTAAATTAGCCTATCAGAAGCTTCTAAAGCCATCACATCATTTTCTGGAATTTTAGTAGGCTAATGAAGGCAACAAATTGTTTCTTACTGGAACACCCAAAGTCATCCAATTGTTATAATAGGATTTGAAGCAATAGCCTACCCGCGTGTGGTCAACTATTTTAGCACCGTTTCACACTGCTCTGAGACAAGCATGGGGGCTGGTTTTGATAAATCAATGAGACGTTTATTTTCACTGATCTCCATTTGGGTATTGGTTAGCCTACAATTAGGGTGTGAAAATGTTAGGATTATTTTGCTCTTCACTCGCAGTTAGTTAGTAGCCTACTCTTGACATGTCACGTTGTACAGCCCTGAGGGTTTCATTTTTCGTTTTTCTTGGAATAGAAACACCATAACATTATTCAAATTAATTTAGCTAAATTTCTTAAAATCAATCCCATATCCTATGTTCTTACAAAAAAAGGTTTTAAATTCTCTAGGACAGCAAAAATATTAAAGACAGTCAAATGCTTCTCAAAGATGCCCTCTGGTGGTCAAACTAGCACTAACTAGCATTAATGACAGCAATGTCTGACACTTAAATAACGTGCCATAGAATTCTGCGGCAGCCCGCAAGCTGTATGACACAACTTTTAAAGGAAGAACCACTGTACATGTAGGCCCATGTAATGACAGTTTTATATTAGTAAACATGATAAGTCTCTACCATTGGTGTATTACATTTCAGGCGTTAAGTGAAGCTGCATAAAGTTGGAAGTAAATCCTTGAAAATGCCTGCCTCTTGAATCTAAGTCTTTAACACATGGGAAGGGGACCAGTAATTTTGTGATCAAACTTTATCAATATACCAGCTACAGTCATTTTTCATACTTGGGTCACCTACTTTAAACTGCTTTCATCCAAATATCATTCAATTTGATGAAAAACCAAATTTTCACTCTTTGGGACCTTTAACTAAATACAATTACATTCAGGCTGCAATATGTTATCGGCTAAGTGGGATTGTCATGGTAGCCTACATAAGGAGAGGGAACTAATAAGGCTTTAGCTCAGTGGGGTAACACAGTCTTTAGGTGCTCGGTATCTGGGTTTGAGTGTGAATGCTAAATCAGTTCCCTGATGAAGGGTCTCAGAATGAGGATATCTTCAAACAGCTGCATTATGCTGATGGCTGAACAGATGGTAGATACTAGTAATGTACAGTTTCCTTCAGTTAAGTGTGGAGCCCAGAACAGCTTGAGGACAAGGTTTCTGCAGAGAAATGCACAGACACATTTAAGCAGTAGTCAAACAGCTTATACCCTCTGCAAATAAATTTTGCCATAATTAAATTAGACGAAATGACAGGAAAACATAAAAAGGATAAACATACTTCTACCAATAGCACCAATAGACTGACATAGACTGACACACACTTCCAGTACCACTAGCATTTCTCACATCGTGTTCTACAGTCCTCAAGACAACCTAATCATTAGTCTGGCCATGTGCTGGAATGCAGACTTGGTTGAGCCAGTGATTGTGTATGGCGAGTCCTTTTAGATCACTCAATGGAACCTATTGGGGGTCTTTAAAGTAAAGGGCTCACAGAAGCAGCATTTAATTAATTAACACTTTGACGACCATTACAGATCCTTGTCTATGCACGCGTTAATTCCAGAAACATTGATTCTACGTCGGCAGCCTTCTGTTCCCTTCATTAAGATAGCAGATGGCACAGGGTTTGTTAAGGGTTAAAGACAACCAAATAACAAAGTAGACAGATTGGGGGTGACATGAGTGTGTTTCTGAGAGCTGGTGTGCATAGTGTTATTGTCACTGCTACCTGTGCATGCTAAGACGTTTTGAATATAAGCGTAGGCCTACCTGGGCCAGTCTAATTGAAGTGTAGAGAGTATTTCAGATTACTCCATAGGTTTGTTAAATACGCAAGACCTAACAAAGTTAATTTATAACAGAAAAACAATAACTTTGTACAACTTCACAATTTATTAATTATAAGAGAAACCTGTCACTAAAACACAATGACAGGATCATTAATTAATTTCTCATATCCAACTTCAACTAATATCCTCCTCTCAAATGAGATCTATACTGCCCCAGGGTAGCATTATGAAGACCTTATAACGGACGGTTAAAGAAAAGGCTAACCAATTTTCCATAAATGGTCTTTCATTTGTTAGCAAACAAAAAAACAGGACAGAATCTCAGAGCAGATATTACAGCAGTAAAAGGGTACTTTAGAATGAATATGAATTATCCAAGCTTCTGCTAAAGAAAGACTGTGAAGAGCATGCAGGCTTTAAAATGCAGAGAGAACTTGGAGTTGGGTTTAAGCCATGACCATAATCCAAGTCTCTTTTTTTTTTTCCCGCTGCAGAGGAAAGGTTGCTGTTAAAAGGATCAGATGCATTTCGTAGTTCCCAGAACCATTTGGTTGCCCAGGAAACTCAAAGTGTGTTGCTAGCACAGCAACGCCTATGCTAATTGTTGTCTCTAAAGGCCGTGCCCAAACTAGTGCATGGACTAATATCTTTAAATCCATAGGGAAGTGGATGAGAACATTTCTGTGCATAAGGCTCAACAGCATTTGGGGAACAATGACTGTAATGCAAGTCTCTACTGTACACATCAAACAGAGGAGTATGTGAGTGTGGAAGTAGTGAGGTGGCCATTGGTGTGCTGCTGTGTGTATCTCCTTAAGAGAAAGGGTCTGCATGCCACTGCTCCTGTCATTTACAATCATGAGCTATCAAGAGAGCAGGAAGATCCTAGATGACAGAACTCTTTAATAAACATAGCTGACAGGTCCCTGAGAAGTGGCAGGACCCAATCTCACATATAATTTCCTAAAAACACAATAAAATGGCACCTCTTTGACCGCTGCCAATCATCCGTGCCCGATTGCCTTGCTTTTAGATTCAGAGTCCAAGCCTCCTTCCCCATTCACCCACCCACCACACCTCACCGCATCACATCGCAGCCCCCAGACAAAATTGTGATGGATGAGCCAATCAGGACAGGCTAGGGTTTCATTTGATTAATCGTCCTTTGCTAAGTCAATGGTAGATCTGCTATCATCCTCCTCACACAATCAAGTGTTCCATTGGTTTGACCAACAGGGATGGTGGTAGGCAGAAGCCATTGTTTATTTGGCTGAGATACTGTAGTATTGATTACATGGCAATAACCATAAATATTTTATTTTGTTTAACTTGTGTATGCAATGTCTAAGGACTGGATATTTTGAAGATGTATGATGATAAAGAAAACTGAAAACATCACAAAGCCGCACTAACAAATAGGGGGCTCTGCTTATAAAAGCAATGGGCTGTTTTTATATATTCATCCAATGGTGTGCATGGACACGATTGAGAGGATTTGCTTTATGTTTAGTTAATTATTAATCACTGATGGGTTTTTGAAGGCATTAAATGCCTGTGAGCCGATTCCAGTGCATCTTGCCCGATCTGAGAGCACAGACACTGCTTCCCCCTTAGGAGCAAAGGCAGAGGGTGAACTCATGATGAGGATTTAGGTCTGCATATATCTTTAACAATTTAAATTTATGTGCCATTTTGCATAATTACAAATGCGGTTTAGGCTCTCTTAATTGGCTTTTGTGGGACTTCTAAAAACACTGCAGGGTCCATCGCTGAAGTGACTAATACAGCGGATACAAAGGGAGAAGAGAAAGGAGAAGAATTTAAAGTGTGAGAAAATAAAGACATTTGCTTGCATCAAAGAACCCCAGTCCTAATTTTAAAGAATAATTAACATGAATAAAAAGATGCATCAAACAAAAGCTTTGTTTTATGTATTACCACAATAAATACCATAGATTTGAGTGGAAATCAGCTTGGTCATCAAAGGCAGTCATCTTTATTTTGACGTACTGTATGTTGATACCCTGAAGCCAAATGCCCCACAGCCACAAGACATCTCTTTCCACAGTCTTAGTTCTCATTTGTTTAACAAATATTATTTAATAACAGATCCAGTGGGTACAAATTACAGCTCTTTTGTTCTTGCACCTTGTCTTGAGGTGTGCACACCTGTATTTCAAACAAGAACAGTCCTAACAAAAACGACTTTGGGAAATGTTGAAGAAATTTCATGCTCCAAAATATTCCAGGCTAACTCGTTTATGTCATCTTGATTTTTTTGCTTTCAGTGTGAGGATGTGAGAGGCCTCAGCAGAGCTGAGAGCAGGGGGGTTTTAATCAGGAGCTGTGATGGATGAGCAGCGAGGCCAGGTTGGTTTGCCCAGGGAGCTGCCACTGCACTCTGCTGAGAGAGAGAGACGTCTGGACAGCCTCGGATCTGCCGACAAATTAAACTCCTCCATTACAATGCACGTCAAATGGGCCTGTGTCAGCTCTCATACAATGAGACGCCAGTTGTGTTAGCCAGGTGATAAAGGAGCACGTCGGCAAGACTGCCATCAAAACAGAGAGTAAAACCCCAGTGTGTCAGGGAAAATTACTTCTTGACACCTCGTCATGTTATATATTAGGGTGCAATAAACTCCCCCATTTATGTTGCAGGTTGCGAGGTAGAGTGAAGAGAATTCACCACAGGCACCGATCAGCCTAGTCTTCAGCTACCTGGAACTCTTTGAACTCCAGCCTCTTTTCGACTTTAAAGAGGTAAGCCAGGCAAGTTGTCTGATTAAGGAGTCAATTCCTCCATGGTTTCTCCTTTGCCCACTATTTACCCTGTATCTACTGTAGCCTACATGAGTGAACAGAGGCTAACATTTGATAATACTGCTGCTGCAAGCACTTTTCATTGCACAACAGATATTTTCATAAATAAATCAGAAGTCATGGAATTCATCTACATTTGTCAGGATAGAACTGAATATTCAGCTCCATTTTAAAAGTGGGAATGTTTTAAAAGGCATATGTAAAAATGTATTTCACATAAACAGAGTTCCGTTCAGGGTTTTATGAAACCAAGTCAGAGAGAAAAATCTGACACTTGCAGAAACTACTTAAAAAATGGCACATTTTATTCAATGGTAAAGAGGGCTATTTCAGAATCATGTTTGACTATTCAGCACATTAATTTAAAAAAGGGTGAATATTTCCATTGACTACTTGTGGAGGAAAACGCAGAACACGGTCAAATGTATAATTCCCAAGTGAAGCTTTTGTAACTACTCCTTCCCAGTCTAAAGAACATATTGGAGAGTTACACATGGCAGCACTAACAAAGAAACCAATACATGACAACTAGGAGAGTCTGACAGAGCACCCCTGACACATATTAATAGTCACTTTATAATAGTGAGAGAAACTGGCTTCATACTTCATTGCACCGGTCTGCCAAAATGGAGCTAAAATAAAGTGGGTATGCATGTGATTTCCTGACACTAAAAACAAAGCTGCACTTACAAGGCAGAAGCTAGAACAGTAAGTATTGTAGCCTTGACAGGCTGCTAGATCCATACAGTGCATTTGGAAAGTATTCAGACCCCTTCACTTTTTCCACATTTTGTTAGGTTACAGGCTTATTCTAAAATGAATTAAATAAGAAAATGTCCCACATAATAAACAGGTTTTTAGAAATTATTGCAAAAGTATATATATATATATATATATATATATATATATATATATATATACAGTGGGGCAAAAAAGTATTTAGTCAGCCACCAATTGTGCAAGTTCTCCAACTTAAAAAGATGAGAGAGGCCTGTAATTTTCATCATAGGTACACTTCAACTATGACAGACGAAATGAGAAAAAGAAATCCAGAAAATCACATTGTAGGATTTTTAAT
>QNTS01000201.1:935412-949199 GCA_003317085.1 Hucho hucho
TCTTGGCCATAGTGGAGTTTGGAGTGTGACTGTTTGAGGTTGTGGACAGGTGTCTTTTATACTGATAACAAGTTCAAACAGGTGCCATTAATACAGGTAACGAGTGGAGGACAGAGGAGCCTCTTAAAGAACAAGTTACAGGTCTGTGAGAGCCAGAAATCTTGCTTGTTTGTATGTGACCAAATACTTATTTTCCACCATAATTTGCAAATAAATTCATTAAAAATCCTACAATGTGATTTTCTGGATTTTTTTTCTTCATTTTGTCTGTCATAGTTGAAGTGTACCTATGATGAAAATTACCTCTCTCATCTTTTTAAGTGAGAGAACTTGCACAATTGGTGGATGACTAAATACTTTTTTGCCCCACTGTATATATATATATATATATATATATATATATATATATATATATATATGTTAAATACCTTATTCATGTAAGTATTCACACCAGACTCAAAATTGAGCTCAGGTGCATCCTGTGTCCAATTATCATTGTTGAGTTGTTTCTACATCTTGATTGGAGTACACCTGTGGTAAATTAAATGGACATGATTACGAAAGTCTATGAAAAGGTCCTGCAGTTGACATTGCATGTCAGAGCAAAAACCAAGCCATGAGGTCATAGGAATTGTCTGTAGAGCTCCCAGACAGGATTGTGTCGAGGCACCGAACTGGGGAAGGGTACCAAAAAATGTCTGCAGCCTTGAAAGTCCCCAAGAACACAGTGGCCTCCATCATTCTTACATGGAAAAGTTGGGAACCACCAAGACTCCTCCTAGAGCTGGCCATTGTCCTGATGAAAAACAAATGATAGTCTCACTAAGCGCAAACCAGATGGGATGGTGTATCACTGCAGAATGCTGTGGTTGCTATGCTGGTTAAGTGTGCCTTGATTTATATATAAATCACAGACAGTGTCACCAGAAAAGCACCCCCACACCATAACACCTCCTCCTCCATGCTTCACGTGGGAGCTACACTTGCAGAGATCCTCCGTTCACCTACTCTGTGTCTCACAAAGACGCGGTTGTAAAATTTGGACTCATCAGACCAAAGGACAGATTTACACCAGTCTAATGTCCATTGCTCGTGTTTCTTGGCCCAAGCAAGTCTCTGCTTCTTATTGGTATCCTTTAGTAGTGGTTTATTTGCAGTAATTCGACCATGAAGGCTTGAATCAAGCAGTCTCCTATGAACAGTTGATGTAGAGATGTGTCTTTTACTTGAAATCTGAGAAGCATTTATTTGGGCTGCAATTTCTGAGGCTGGTAACTTTAATCCTTTGCAGCAGAGGTAACTCTGGGTCTTCCTTTCCTGTGGCGGTCCTCATGAGAGCCAGTTTCATCATAGTGCTTGATTACGAAAGTCTATGAAAAGGTCCCGCAGTTGACATTGCATGTCAGAGCAAAAACCAAGCCATGAGGTCATAGGAATTGTCTGTAGAGCTCCCAGACAGGATTGTGTCGAGGCACCGAACTGGGGAAGGGTACCAAAAAATGTCTGCAGCCTTGAAAGTCCCCAAGAACACAGTGGCCTCCATCATTCTTACATGGAAAAGTTGGGAACCACCAAGACTCCTCCTAGAGCTGGCCGCCCGGCCAAACTGAGCAATCGGGGGAGAAGGGCCTTGGTCAGTGAGGTGACCAAGAACACGATGGTCACTGACAGACCTCCAGAGTTCCTCTGTGGCGATGGGAGAACCTTCCAGAAGGACAACCATCTCAGCAGCATTCCACCAATCAGGCCTTTATGGTAGAGTTCCAGATGGATGCCACTCCTCAATAAAAGGCACATGACAGCCCACAAAAGACCCCTAAAGGACTCTCAGACGATAAGAAACAAAATTCTCTGGTATGATGAAACCAAGATGAACTCTTTGGCCTGAATGCCAAGTGTCACGTCTGGAGGAAATCTGGCACCATTCCTACGGTGAAGCATGGTGGTGGCAGCATCATACTGTGGGGATGGATTTCAGCAGCAGGGACTGGGATACTAGATAGAGGGATAGGGGGAAGATGAACGGAGCAAAGTACAGAAAGTTTCTTGATGAAAACCTGCTCCAGAGCGCTCAGGACCTCAGACTGGGGAAAAGGTTCACCTAATGAACCAACAGGACAAAACCCCTAAGGAAACAGCTAAGACAACACAGGAGTGGCATCGGGACAAGTTGCAGAATGTCCTTGAGTGGGCCAGCCATAGCCTGGACTTGAACCTGATCGAACATATCTGGAGAGACCAGAAAATAGCTGTTCAGCGACGCTCCCCATCCAACCTGACAGAGCTTGAGAGGATCTGCAGAGAAGAATGGGAGGAACTGCCCAAATACAGATGTGCCAAACGTGTAGTGTCATACCCAAGAAGACTTGAAGCTGTAATCGCTGCCAAAGGTGCTTCAACAAAGTACTGAGTAAAGGGTCTGAATACTTATGTAAATGTGATATTTCAGTTTTTTCTTTTTATTATGTAACATTCAAAATATACTTATTTATGTCACTGATGGAGTGCTGAGGTTTAGAGGGTCTACACCAGAAGTTAATGGTTATAGGATGAAGGTATATAGTGTGTGCAATTAAGCTTGGAATGTATTGAGTCCAGGGAAGCGATTACATGTGGCAGGCATTGATAAGGGGAGAGACGTGGATTAGTGATGGAGGGGGGTTGAGGTCATATGGCCCGTATCACTAGTATCCTGTCTAGCAGTAAAGAACGAATGTTTGTACAGATGGGTAGAAGGAAACTCAGCCTAGGAGGAAGGGTTAAATATCAGTGCTTGTGTGAAAATGTTTTTGTCTAATGCAGCTGTATTGATTCTCTGGGAATAATTAAACTTGGTTAAGCTTTCATAGTGTCCGTTGAGTTATTTACTCTGAGAATGAGAACCTAACAATAGTTTGGACACACCTACTCATTCCAGGGTTTTTCTTATTTTTTTGTACTATTTTCTATATAGGAGAATAATAGTGAAGACATCAAAACTATAAAATAACACATATGGAATCATGTAGTAACCAAAAAGTGCTAAACAAATCAAAATATATTTTATATTTGAGATTCTTCAAAGTAGCAACCCTTTTCCTTGATGACATCTTTGCACACTCTTGGCATTCTTTCAACCATTTTCAACTGGAATGCTTTTCCAACAGTCTTGAAGGAGTTCCCACATATGCTGAGCACTTGTTGGCTGATTTTCCTTCACTCTGCGGTCCAACTCATCCCAAACCATCTCAATTGGGTTGAGGTCGGGTGATTGTGGAGGCCAGGTCATCTGATGCAGTGTTCCATTACTCTCCTTCTTGGTCAAATAGCCCTTACACAGCCTGGAGGTGTGTTGTGTCATTGTCCTGATGAAAAACAAATGATAGTCTCACTAAGCGCAAACCAGATGGAATGGTGTATCACTGCAGAATGCTGTGGTTGCTATGCTGGTTAAGTGTGCCTTGATTTATATATAAATCACAGACAGTGTCACCAGAAAAGCACCCCCACACCATAACACCTCCTCCTCCATGCTTCACGTGGGAGCTACACTTG
This sequence comes from Hucho hucho, assembly GCA_003317085.1. NCBI lineage: Eukaryota > Metazoa > Chordata > Actinopteri > Salmoniformes > Salmonidae > Hucho > Hucho hucho. The sequence goes on from QNTS01000201.1 coordinate 938,947, forward strand.
CAGAGATCCTCCGTTCACCTACTCTGTGTCTCACAAAGACGCGGTTGTAAAATTTGGACTCATCAGACCAAAGGACAGATTTACACCAGTCTAATGTCCATTGCTCGTGTTTCTTGGCCCAAGCAAGTCTCTGCTTCTTATTGGTATCCTTTAGTAGTGGTTTATTTGCAGTAATTCGACCATGAAGGCCTGAATCAAGCAGTCTCCTATGAACAGTTGATGTAGAGATGTGTCTTTTACTTGAAATCTGAGAAGCATTTATTTGGGCTGCAATTTCTGAGGCTGGTAACTTTAATCCTTTGCAGCAGAGGTAACTCTGGGTCTTCCTTTCCTGTGGCGGTCCTCATGAGAGCCAGTTTCATCATAGTGCTTGATGGTTTTTGTGACTGCACTTGAAGAAACTTTCAAAGTTCTTGAAATTTTCCGGATTTACTGACCTTCATGTCTTAAAGGAATGATGGACTGTCATTTTTCTTTTCTTATTTGAGCTGTTCTTGCCATAATATGGTCTTGGTATTTTACCAAATAGGGCTATCTTCTGTATACCACCCATACCTTGTTATGACACAACGCATTGGCTCAAACGCATTAAAGGGAGCAGTGGGGCGCTACGCTTACCTTTGATGAACTTCTGCTGAGGGCTTCCCAAGTGTCCAACGAAGACAATCCATGCTTCTTTTGTTAGAAAATGTAATTTATTATATCCATAAATCTCCATTTGGTTGGCGCGTTATGATCATAAAATCCACCGTAGAGTTGCCCATTTAACCGTGAAGAGAACGCGTTGAAATTATACCTATCATATTTCTCCAAACAAATCAAACATCATTTTTAATGTTTCCTTAGGTATCATTTTATGTATATTTACTATAATATTTCAACCGGATTGTAGCCTGACTGATAAGAAAGGAAAATGAAAGTGAGGCACGCTCTCGTTCTCGTGACCGAAAAAAGTATTTCTCATTTCCACTTCCTCCAGTAAATCTTCTTCTATGCGATTCCCTTTAGCCCTATTGTTTTGAAACCTTGTCTAAAGACTGTTGACATCCTGTGGAAGCCATAGGTACTGCAGTCTCAGTCCTACATAACAGAAAAATGAATAGCCACAATGGAGAAAAAGGTCATTTACAAAAAATCCGTATGGATTTTCCTCTGGTTTTTGCCTGCTATATCACTTCTGTTATACTCACATACATTATTTTAACACTTTTAGAAACTTCAGAGTGTTTCCTATCCAATAGTACTAATTATGTGCATATCCTATTTTCTGGGCCTGAATGGCAGGCATTTTACTTTGGGCACGCCAGACTCTCCAAAACCGTCTCCTCGGCAGCCGCTCCCTAAGAAGTTAATTGAAATGAATTCCAGGTGACTACCTCATGAAGCTAGTTGAGAGAATGCCAAGAGTGTGCAAATCTGTCATCAAGGCAAAGGGTGGCTACTTTGAAGAATCTCAAATATAAAATATATTAGGATTTCTTTTGGTTACTACATGATTCTATATGTGTTATTCAATAGATTTGATGTCTTCACTATTATTCTACAATGCAGAAAATAGTACAAATAAAGAAAAACCCTGGAATGAGTAGGTGTGTCCAAACTTTTGACTGGTACTGTATATAAAAGAGTATGTGGAGATCCTTTCAAATTTGTGGATTTGGCTATTTGTCACGTGTGCTCCCTCTCCGGCCTCTAGGTTACCAGGCTGCTCGTTCTGGCGCACACCTGTCACCATTGTTACGCTCACCTGGACTCTATCACTTCCCTGATTACCTTCCCTATATATGTCACTCCCTTTGGTTCCTTCCCCAGGCGTTATTGTTTCTGTTCTGACTTTGTTTAATGTCGGTGCGCTGTTTGTGTTTCTTGTTTTGTTCATTTATTAATTAAATGTATTCACCCCCTAAACTTGCTTCCTGACTTTCACCGCACATCGTTACAGAATAACGCCTCACCAAAGGGAAGCATCAGGGAGTGTTTTTTGTGTGTTTTTTTTCATTTCGGTGGGAATGACGTCGGGTCCAGGAGCTGCTACAGGCTCTCGTGCCTTCACCAGATCGCCAGGCTCCCCTGCCTCAGCCGGCTCGTCGGGCTCCCCTGCCTCAGCCGGCTCGTCGGGCTTTCATGCCTCCTCCGGATGGCCAGGCTCCCCTGCCTCCACCAATCTGTCAGGTTCCTGCACCCCAGCTGGCGTGACAGGTTTCCCGCGCCTCAGCAGAGGTGACCTGTCTGCTCCTGATCCCCGGGTTCGTCCCCTTTGTCGGGGTCCTGCGGCTGGAGCCGCGCGTCAGGGAGGGGGTACTGTCACGTATGCTCCCTCTCCGGCCTCTAGGTAACCAGGCTGCTCGTTATGGCGCACACCAGTCACCATCGTTACGCTCACCTGGACTCTATCACTTCCCTGATTACCTTCCCTATATATGTCACTCCCTTTGGTTCCTTCCCCAGGCGTTATTGTTTCTGTTCTGACTTTGTTTAATGTCGGTGCGCTGTTTGTGTTTCTTGTTTTGTTCATTTATTAATTAAATGTATTCACTCCCTGAACTTGCTTCCCGACTTTCAGCGCACATCGTTACACTATTTCAGCCACACCCGTTGCTGACATGCGTATAAAAACAAGTACATAGCCATGCAATCTCCATAGACAAACATTGGCAGTAGAATGGCCTTTGCTGAAGAGCTCAGTGACTTTCAACATGGCACCGTCATAGGATGCCACCTTTCCAACAAGTCAGTTCCGTCAAATTTCTGAGATGCCCCTGTCAATAGTAAGTGCTGTTATTGTGAAGTGGAAACGTCTAGGAGCAACAACGCCTCAGCCACAAAGTGATAGGTCACACAAGTTCACAGAACCTGACTGCTGAGTGCTGAAGCGCGTCGCGCATAAAAATCATCTGTCCTCGGTATGCAGCACTCACTACCGAGTTCCAAACTGCCTCGGGAAGCAATGTCAGCACAAAAACTGTTCCCCGAGAGCTTCATGAAATGGGTTCCCATGGCCGAGCAGCTGGACATAAGCTTCAGATCACCATGCGAAATGCCAAGTGTCGGCTGGATTGGTGTAAAGCTCGCCGCCATTGGACTCTGAAGCTGTGGAAACACGTTCTCTGGGGTGATGAATCACGCTTCACCATCTGGCAGTCCGATGGACGAATCTGTGTTTGGAGGATGCCAGGAGAACACTAACTGCCCGATTGCATGATGCCAACTGCAAAGTTTGGTTGAGCAGGAATAATGTCTGATTCTGTTTTTCATAGTTCGGGCTACGCCCCTTCGTTCCAGTGAAGGGACATTTTAACACTACAGCATACAATGACATTCTAGACGATTCTGTGCTTCGAACTTTGTGGCAACAGTTTGAGGAAGGCCTTTTCCTGTTTCAGCATGACAATTCCCCTGTGCTCAAAGCAAGGACCATACAGAAGTGGTTTGTTGAAATCGGTGTGGAAGAACTTGACTGGCCTGCGGAGTGCCCTGGCCTCAACCCCATCAAACACCTTTGGGATGAATTGGAACGCCGACTGCGAGCCAGGCCTAATCGCTCAACATCAGTGCCCGACCTCACTTATGCTCTTGTGGTTGAATGGAAGTCCTCACAGCAATGTTCCAACATCTAGTGGAAAGCATTCACAGAAGAGTGGAGGCTGTTATAGCAGCAAAAGGGGGACCAACTCCATATTAATTATGATTTTGGAATGAGATGTCTGATGAGCAGGTATCCACATACTTTTGGACATGCAGTGTATATTATTGAATGTTAATTTCTCTACCGTAAGCTGAGGAGTATTTCTGTCTGTAATATATCCCTTTTGTTGGAAAAAACAAACACATTTTTATTGGCTGGGCCTGACTCCCTAGTGGATGGGCCTGGCTGCCAAATGGGTGGGCCTATGTCCTCCAAAGCCCACCCATGGCTGCACCCCTGCCCAGTCAAGTGAAATTCATAGAGCAGGGCCTAATGCATTTAATTCAATTAACTTGTTTCATTATATGAAATGGGTGGGCCTATGCCATCCAAAGCCCACCCATGGCTGCACCCCTGCCCAGGGGGTGCAGCCATACTGTTAACAGCACTTACAGCACTTATATGAAATAAGCTCTGAACAAAAATATAAACGCAACATGTGAAGTCCCATATTTCCTGAGCTGCAATAAAAGATCCCAGAAAATGTCATTAAGCACAAAAATCGTATTTCTCTCAAATTTTGTGCACACATTTGTTTACATCTCTGTTAGTGAGCCTATCTCCTTTGCCAAGATAATCCATCCACCTGATAGGTGTGGTATATCAAGAAGCTGATTAAAAAGCATGATCATTACACCAGGTGCACCTTGTGCTTAGGACAATAAAAGGCCACTCTAAAATGTGCAGTCTTGTCACACAACACAGATGTCTCAAGTTGAGGGAGCGTACAATTGGCATGCTGACTCTGCAGGAATGTCCACCACAGCTGTTGTCAGAGAATTTAATATGATTGTTTTCTACCATAAGCCTCCTCCAACGTTTCTTTAGAGAATTTGGCAGTACATCCGCAGACCACGTGTATGGCGTAATCTGAGCGTGCGATTCAGGTTGTGAACAGAGAGCCCTATGGTGACGGTGGGGTTATGATATGGGCAGGCAAAAGCCACGGACAACGAATTTTATCGATGGCAATATGAATGCACAGAGATACCGCAACGAAATCCTGAGGCACATTGTTGTGCCATTCATCCGCAAACATCACTACTTATTTCAGCATGATAATGCACGGCCCCATGTCGCAAGGATCTGTAGACAATTCCTGAAAGCTGAAAATGTCCCAGTTCTTCCATGGCCTGCATACTCACCAGACATGTCACACATTGAGCATGTTTGGGATGTGCTGGATCTGTGTACGACAGCGTGTTCCAGTTCCCTCCAATATCCAGCATTGAAGAGGAGTGGGACAACATTCCACAGGCCACAATCAACAGCCTGATCAACTATAAATCAAATCAAAGTTTATTTGTCACGTGCGCCGAATACAACAGGTGTAGACCTTACAGTGAAATGCTTACTTACAGGCTCTAACCAACAGTGCAAAAAGGTATGAGGTGAACAATAGGTAAGTAAAGAAATAAAAACAACAGTAAAAAAGACAGTGAAAAAACAGCAGCGAGGCTATATACAGTAGTGAGGCTATAACAGTAGCGAGGCTATATACAGGCACCGGTTAGTCGGGCTGATTGAGGTAGTATGTACATGTAGATATGGTTAAAGTGACTATGCATATATGATAAACAGAGAGTAGCAGTAGCGTAAAAGAGGGGTTGGCGGGTGGCGGGACACAATGCAGATAGCCCGGTTAGCCAATGTGCGGGGGCACTGGTTGGTCGGGCCAATTGAGGTAGTATGTACATGAATGTATAGTTAAAGTGACTATGCATATATGATAAACAGAGAGTAGCAGCAGCGTAAAAGAGGGGTTGGTGGGTGTGGGGGGTGGGGGGGGGGCACACAATGCAAATAGTCCGGGTAGCCATTTGATTACCGGTTCAGGAGTCTTATGGCTTGGGGGTTAAAACTGTTGAGAAGACTTTTTGTCCTAGACTTGGCACTCCGGTACTGCTTGCCATGCGGTAGTAGAGAGAACAGTCTATGACTGGGGTGGCCGGGGTTTTTGAAAATGTTTACGGTCCTTCCTCTGACACCGCCTGGTGTAGAGATCCAGCTTAGCCCCGGTGATGTACTGGGTCGTACGCACTACCCTCTGTAGTGCTTTGCGATCGGAGGCCCGAGCAATTGCCGTACCACGCAGTGACGCAACCAGTCAGGATGCTCTCGATGTTGCAGCTGTAGAACCTTTTGAGGATCTGAGGACACGATGAGAATGGGGGCGTGTCGATGAGAATGGCGGCTTGCTCGGTCCTCCTTTTCCTGTAGTTCACAATCATCTCTTTAGTCTTGGTTATGTTGAGGGATAGGTTACATGCAAAGGAGATGTGTCGCGCTGCATGAGGCAAATGGTGTTCACACCAGATACTGACTGGTTTTCTGATCCACACCCCTACTTTTTTTTTAAGGTATCTGTGACCAACAGATGCATATCTGTATTCTCATTCATGAGAAATTCATAGATGAAGGACTAATGAATTTATTTCAATCGACTGATTTCCTTATATGAACTGTAACGCAGTAAAATCTTAGAAATTGTTGCATGATGCGTTTATATTTTTGTTCAGTATGTATATTGACCTGCTTAAAGAAGCCTTTATGGTATGAGAGAGAGAGGTTATATGGTAGGACATTCAAGTGTGACTTTCTTATCGCCACCTTTAAGAAAACACAACAGCTTATGCTGAAAACTGGGGCTATCAACACATAAAATATGGTTTGATCCAAATGGGGGGGGGGGAAACTGTCCATTTTCCTATTTTTGCTTCACATTTATCCTCTTAGGTATCTTCAAGGGTAGTTTTAAATGATAACATTGAGTCTCTTTCAATGGTGTCCAGCCATGGTGTGTCAGCTTCACATACCTAGACATACTGTAGATGAGCTTGGCATTCCGATCACATGGCTTTAGTCACAGCTTAGTGTACCTGCCATGTAAAGCTCTCTATATCCCTCCTAACACATATGACTACTCCCCAGTTGATCTGGGGGCAAACAGTAGGTGTCGAGCTGCATACAGTGGGGAAAGGAGTGACGGAGGAAGACTTGGCATGCCAGTGGCGGTCTCAGTGTGCCGCAGTGTCTCTGGTAGCCAGAGGGTGAGAAATCAAGATGGCACTTTGTCTCCTGCCATTACATCACCTTGGCAGAGCTGCATGCTATCCCACTTCAACCAGAACGGTGCTTTAACAGATTAGCCTAACTCAGTGACAATTCCTCTCTCCCTCGTCCAATTGACTCTCAGTTTCCTGCTATAACCTCAAGGTGAGAGGTGCATGAAAGGAGCAAAGCAATATAGTAACTGTATTTAGTGATGAAAACGATGGCAATTTTCAGTTCTCTATTCAATGCCTACACAATCTCTATCCAATGCCTCTCTCCCATACTATACCACTGGTTTCACTGGGATGCATATTCTGATGTCACTTTTAAATGTATGACCAAACCATCTCTGACTGTGCCATCTTACTTAACGATGGGATAGATTTCAGGAAGGGTCCCATACTTGGGGTTAGGACATGGATGATGGAGATGTCCTTCAAGCAGTCAACCTTAAACCTGTTACTGCTGATTTAAGGCTACCAACCACTTCTCCCTCTTCCCCCTCCAATACTTTACACTCGTCGCCATACCCACTGGCTCCAGGTCATCTACAAGTCCCTGCTAGGTAAAGCCCCGCCGTATCTCAGCTCGCTGGTCACCATAGCAGCACCAACCCGTAGCACGCGCTCCAGCAGGTATATCTCACTGGTCACCCCCAAAGCCAATTCCTCCTTTGGCCGACTTTCCTTCCAGTTCTCTGCTGCCAATGACTGGAACGAACTACAAAAATCTCTGAAACTGGAGACACTTATCTCCCTCACCAGCTTTAAGCACCAGCTGTCAGAGCAGTTCACAGACCCCTGCACCTGTATATAGCCCATCTGTAAATAGCCCAACCAACTACCTCATTCCCTACCTTATTTATTTATTTATTTATCTTGTTCCTTTGCACCCCAGTTTTTCTACATTGCACATTCATCTACTGCACATCTACCATTACAGTGTTTAAATGCTATATTGTAATTACTTTGCCACCATGGCCTGTCTATTGCCTTACTTCCCTTATCTTACCTCATTTGCACTCTTTGTATATAGATTTGTTTTTCTACTGTATGTTTGTTTTACTCCATGTGTAACTCTGTGTTGTTGTATGTATCGAACTGCTTTGCTTTATCTTGGCCAGGTCGCAGTTGTAAATGAGAACTTGTTCTCAACTTGCCTACCTGGTTAAATAAATGTGAAATAAATAAAAAAAAATACATGTCACTTAGTCTGTCTATGCACAATGCAGAGCCTTCACTTTTGACTGGCTCAGTAGAGAATGTGCCTAGTAGTCCACCTCCTTCACTTCCTCCTCCCCTCGTCCCACATTCCCATGCAGCCCGATAGCCCGTCTCCTGAGTGACACACTGACTGTACATACCGCTCCACTTTGCCTTGCTGGGATGTTCTATTCCCCTCAGAGGGCCAGGGTGCCCGCGAGAGTCTACGGCAGCTTCCTTTAAACACGTCACCCATAAGAATGACTCCATCTCACTCCGTCTCTGTGTCCGCCACCTCTTCCACTGCCTCCTCTTTTCTCCTATCTCAGTAAACCCAGTCCCACAAGGGCTGTGGGGTTCTTTACCCATGGCCCAGATTAATCATCAAGTCTGTCCTGTTCCATTTCAGCTACCAGGTCAGATATTTCCTTTCTTGTCTGAAAAGATTTAGCATGGGTCCTCAGATCCTCAAAAAGTTCTACAGCTGCAACACACAGAACATCCTGACTGGTTCCATCACCGCTTGGTGTGGCAATTGCTCGGCATCTGACCGCAAGGCGCTACAGAGGGTAATGCGTACGGCCCAGTGCATCATTGGGGCCAAGCCTCCTGCCATCCAGGGTCTCTATACCAGGCGGTGTCAGAGGAAGGCCCTAAAAATAGTCAAAAACTCTAATCACCCAAGTCATGGTCTATTATCTCTGCAACTGCATGGAAAGCGGTACTGGAGTGCCAAGTCTGGGACCAAAAGGCTCCTTAACAGCTTACTCCCAAGCCATAAGACTGCTGAACAGTTAATCAAATGGCTACCCGGACTATTTGCATTGACACCCTTATTTTATTATTAATTCTCTCTTGAACAGACTCGATGTACACTCACTGGACTCTAATCACACACTCACACTGTCACACCCTGATCTGTTTCACCTGTCTTTGTGATTGTCTCCACCCCCCTCCAGGTGTTGCCCATCTTCCCCATTATCCCCTGTGTATTTATACCTGTGTTTTCCGTTTGTCTGTTTTTACGGAAGGACCGTAAAAGCTCCTGCTTTTCCCAGTCTCTTTTTCTCGCCCTCCTGGTTTTTGACCCTTGCCTGTCCTGACTGAGCCAGCCAGCTTGACCACTCTGCCTGCCCCTGACTCTGAGCCTGCCTGCCAACCTGTACCTTTGCCACACCTCTGGATTATTGACCCCTGCCTACCCTGACCCTGAGCCTGCCTGCCGTCCGGTACCGTTGCCCCACCTCTGGTTTACTGACCCTTGCCTGCCTTGACCTGTCTATTGCCTGCCCTTGTTGGATTATTAAATCATTGTTAATTCGACGTTGTCTGCATCTGGGTCTTACCTTCATACCTGATACACACATACTACACTGACACTCCAACACACACACACACACATTCACATTCCTTCACATACGCTGCTGCTACTCTGTTTATTATCAATGCATACTCCTACCGACATGTACATATTACCTCAATTACCCATATACTGTGTTACTGCACCAGTGACCCTTGTATACAGCCTTGTTATTGCTATATATTGTGTTACTATTTTTCCTTTAGTGTAGTTAGAAAATATTTATTCTAACTTACTTTTTTAAACTAGGCTTTGTTGGTTAAGGGCTAGTAAGTAAGCATTTCACGGTAAGGTCTACACCTGTTGTATTCGGCACATGTGACAAGTACAAATAGATATTTTATGTAAGAAATAATTATTCTCTTTCCATTCCTCTGTCTCTGCTCCCACAGAGGATGCATGGGATGACATGCTATTACAGCAGGAGAGGACACTGTGCTTTCTGGAGGTCTCAGGTACATATCAGTTGCTCACACAACACAGAGGGGAATGTGACATGATATAAGTGCAGCGTCTGTCCTGTAGTGAGGGGCCAGAGCACCTGAGGGTCCTTGGGGGAATCTGCACGCTCCACTAATCTTCAGCTCCCTGAGCCTTTCCCTGTCTCCATCAATCTGGTCCTCTCTGAGAGAAAGGAGCCATGGCAGTTAGTCTCTATCTCTCTGCATTCACATGTTTACTCATGCGATGCTTTTCTTCCTCCCTTGGAACTGTGACAGTATTTTATGGAGCCGAGGACAATTCTATACTTACAGTGGGGCAAAAAAGTATTTAGTCAGCCACCAATTGTGCAAGTTCTCCAACTTAAAAAGATGAGAGAGGCCTGTAATTTTCATCATAGGTACACTTCAACTATGACAGACGAAATTAGAAAAAGAAATCCAGAAAATCACATTGTAGGATTTTTAATTTATTTATTTGCAAATTATGGTGGAAAATAAGTATTTGGTCA
>QNTS01000201.1:949552-960206 GCA_003317085.1 Hucho hucho
TGACCAAATACTTATTTTCCACCATAATTTGCAAATAAATTCATTAAAAATCCTACAATGTGATTTTCTGGATTTTTTTTCCTCATTTTGTCTGTCATAGTTGAAGTGTACCTATGATGAAAATTACAGGCCTCTCTCATCTTTTTAAGTGAGAGAACTTGCACAATTGGTGGCTGACTAAATACTTTTTTGCCCCACTGTATGCTGATAAAAATAGCACAATTTATAGTTCTGATTCTAATAAACTGGTTCTTCTAATTGAGAAATACTGAGCCATTTTAGCCCAATCTTGTATCTCTCTTTGTTTTACCCATAAAGATACTCTTGCATTCCCAAGCTGACCCAGCCTATGTAGAGAGAGCCCCAGTGGCCCAGAGCTGTTCCTCTGGTCTCTCCAGCCCTGAGGTGGCTGTGCAGCCTACAGTGTAAACACACTGGCGGGGGTGATGGAGTGTAAATGCATTTGGGGCCAGTGTGATCGATGCCAGCTCACCATGCCAACTCGAAGGGAGCAGACTCAAAAAAAATTATCTGCACAGAGTCCTGCTGCCATCCTTTCCCCAGCTGGAGCCAAAACCACATAAGACAAATGAGGACAAGAGAGCAGTAAGCTATGCACAGAATCCCCTGGCGACCTGGCGAACAATACGAGAAAGCTCATTGGATACATAGAGAATGAGGTAGAACTGTCTGGGGCTTTTGCAACAGGGAATGAGCCCCAGCTACAGAAAGCTCATAGGAAATGGAGGTAGTAGAATGTGCACATAAGAATCATCACAACTAATTTGACTTCACCTGTAATATACTTGCCTTCTTTGAGCATCATGCATATACAGACATTTTTCACACCCCTTGACTTTTCCCACATTTTGTTGTGGATTTAATTGTCAACGATCAACACAATCTACACACCTTTGGCAGCGATTACAGCTGTGAGTCTGTAAGAAGTGACGCAGTCGGTCTTTCCTTAATTCTTAGCCAAGAGAGACTGGCATGCATAGCATTAATATTAGCCCTCTGATTACAATGAATAGCAAGACGTGCAGCTCTGTACTGGGCCAGCTGCAGCTTAAGTAGGTCTTTATTTGAAGCACTTGACCATATGACTGGACAATAATCAAGATAAGATCAAACTAGAGCCTGCAGGACTTTCTTTGTGGAGTGTGGTTTCAAAAAAGCTGATAATCTCTTTATTACGGACAGACCTCCCCCATCTTTACAATAATTGAATCTATATGTTTTGACCATGACAGTTTACAATCTAAGGTAACACCAAGTAATTTAGTCTCCTCAAATTGTTCAACAGCCACACCATTCATTACCAGATTCAGCTGAGGTCTATAACTTAGGGAATCATTTGTCCCAAATACAACGCTCTTAGTTTTAGAGATGTTTAGGACCAATTTATCACTGGCTACCCATTCAAAAACAGACCGCAACTCTTTGTTAAGGGTTTCAGTGAATTCATTAGCTGTGGTTCCGGATAAATATGTGGTTTAATCATCAGCATACATGGACGCATGCTTTGAGCCTCCGGCATGTATATCTCACTAGGTCAGGATATTTGAGTCTCAATTTATCCACTAGTTCTAATATATCCATAATATTTGTGATTTCCTTAAGTGCATGAGGGTGACAGTTTGTGGTGGGACTTCCTTTATGGTCCATTGAGGTACTATAATCTCCCACAATAGTAACTGAGTCATGTATTGCTTGTAAGCTTGATAAATTATTATATATATTTCAAAGAAGCATGGATCATAATTATTTGGACCGTATAGATTAATGACCCAAATCTGTAGGTGCCTTTCTTTGCGAGGCATTGGAAACCCTCCCCGGTCTTTGTGGTTGAATATGTGTTTGAAATTCACTGCTTGACTGAGGGACCTTACAGATAATTACAGTATATGTGTGGGGTACAGTGATGAGGTAGTCATTCAAAAATCATGCTAAACCCTATTATTGCACATAGAGTAAGTCCTTGATAGCATTATATGACATAAGCACATTTTACTCCTGAATGTATTTAGGCTTCCCATAACAAAGGGGTTAAAAACTTACTGACTGTAGACATTTCAACTTTTTTAAAATGTTTAATTAATTTCTAAAAACATACACTAATGTTCAAAAGTTTGGGTTCACTTAGAAATGTCCTTGTTTTTGAGAGAAAATCACCTTTTTTTGTCCATTAGAATAACATCAAATTGATCAGAAATACAGTGTAGACATTGTTAATGTTGTAAATGACTATCGTAGCTGGAAACGGCAGATTCTTTATGGAATATCTACATAGGCGTACAGAGGCCCATTATCAGCAACCATTACTCCTGTGTTCCAATGGCACGTTGTATTAGCTAATCGAAGTTAATCATTATGAAAGGCTAATTGATCATTAGAAAACCCTTTTGCCATTATGTTAGCACAGCTGAAAACTGTTGTTCTGATTAACTTCTTAGGGAGCGGCTCCCGAGGTGACGGTTTTGGAGAGTCTGGCGTGCCCAAAGTAAAATGCCTCCCACTCAGGCCCAGAAAATAGGATATGCACATAATTAGTACTATTGGATAGGAAACACTCTGAAGTTTCTAAGAGTGTTAAAATATTGTCTGTGTGTATAACAGAACTGATATAACAGGCAAAAACCAGAGGAATTTCTGTCCTGGAAAAAGTGTTTTTGACACATTGCCTCATTTTGAACCCCTCCCTATTGAAAACAGACATATATGGGAGTAAGATTGCAGTACCTATTGTTCCACTGGATGTCAAAAGTCTCTAGACAGTGTTTGATGATGTTTAGTTGCTCTGGATGGTAATTGAAGAAGAATTTCGAAATGGTCATCGGATGTAAACAGAAGAGGATGCACGTTCACGGGCTCGCTTTCGCCGTAAAGCCTTTTTGAAATCTGACAACGCTGTGATATTGCCAAGAAGCAGAGCTTTTGATGACTATGCAACACTTGTATATTGATCAATTCTTGTTCTGAGTAATGAAGGCTATTCCATGCAAGAAATTGCTAAGAAACTGAAGATCTCGTACAACGCTGTGTACTACTCCCTTCACAGAACAGTGCAAACTGGCTCTAACCAGAATAGAAAGAGGAGTGGGAGGCCCCGGTGCACAACTGAGCAAGAGGACAAGTACATTAGAGTGTCTAGTTTGAGAAACAGACGCCTCACAAGTCCTCAACTGGCAGCTTCATTAAATAGTACCCGCAAAACACCAGTCTCAACGTCAACAGTGAAGAGGCGACTCCAGGATGCTGGCCTTCTAGGCAGAGTTGCAAAGAAAAAGCCATGTCTCAGACTGGAAAAAAAAATGAAAATACTAAGATGGGCAAAAGAACAGACACTGGACGGTGAAATAGGCGCCAAATTCAAAATCCAAAAGTTGAATTATTAAACATTCCTCAATATACAAGTGTTGCATAGTCATCAAAAGCTCTGCTTCTTGGCAATATTACAGCGTTGTCAGATTTCAAAAAGGCTTTACGGCGAAAGCACAACATTTGATTGTTTGAGGATAGCACCTCTAATATTTCTGCATTAGCATACATTCATAAACCAGCGCGGTTCACACAAAACCCATATCACAGCGAAAACAAATCCCTTACCTTTCGAAGAACTTCTGCTGAGGGCTTCCCAAGTGTCCTACGAAGACATCCAATGGTTCTTTTGTTAGAAAAAGTCATTTATTATATCCATAAATCTCCGTTTGGTTGGCGCGTTATGATCATAAAATCCATTGTTGAGTCGCCCATTGAAACGTGAAGAGAACACGTTCAAATTATACCTATAAACTTTCTACAAACAAATCAAACATCATTTTTAATGTATCCTTAAGGTATCCTTTTGTGTATATTTGCTGTAATATTTCAACCGGACAATAACGTGAACGATAGGAAAGAAAAATAAAGTAGTGCGCGTTCACAATCTCGCGCGCGTCAAACCTTGTTTACAAAAGTGGTTCCCTGACTACTTCCTCTTCCTATCCATTCTGGTTACTCCTAGAACTCCCAGTCTTTGTATAGAGACTGCTGACATCTAGTGGAAGCCATAGGTACTGCAGTCTCAGTCCTGGTTAAAATAAAAGTGAATAGGCAGCCTGGAGAAGAAGGTCAAGTACAAAGAAAAAACAAACTCGGGTTTTCGCCTGCTATATCAGTTCTGTTATACTCACATACATTATTTTAACACTCTTAGAAACTTTAGAGTGTTTCCTATCCAATAGTACTAATTATGTGCATATCCTATTTTCTGGGCCTGAGTGGGAGGCATTTTACTTTGGGCACGCCAGACTCTCCAAAACCGTCACCTATGCAGCCGCTCCCTAAGAAGTTAAGGTGTTCGGATCACAAAGAAGAACATTCGTGAGATGCAGAAAAAATGAAAAGATGCAGGAGGAGTGCATGACACTGTCTGTCAAGCATGGTGGAGGTAATGTGATTGTCTGGGGTGCTTTGGTGGTGGTAAAGTGGGAGATTTGTACAGGGTAAAAGGGCTCTTGAAGAAGGAAGGCTATCACTCCATTTTGCAACGCCACGCCATATCCTGTGGACGGCACTTAATTGGAACCAATTATCTCCTACAACAGGACAATGACCCAAAGCACAGCTCCAAACTATGCAATAACTATTTAGGGAAGAAGCAGTAAGCTGTTATTCTGTCTATAATGGAGTGGCCAGCACAGTCACCGGATCTCAACCCTATTGAGCTGTTGTGGTAGCAGCTTGACCGTATGTTACATAAGAAGTGCCCATCAAGGCAATCCAATTTGTGGGAGTTTCTTCAGGAAGCATGGGGTGAAATCTCTTCAGATTACCTCAACAAACAGACTATATTTCCTATTCATTTTGCAACTCATGTCATGTATGTTTTCATGGAAAACAAGGACATTTCTAAGTGACCCCAAACTTTGACATTATGTGGTATTGTGTGTATGCCAGTGACCAAAAAAAATCTAAATTTTAACCATTTTAAATTCAGGCTGTAACGCAAGAACATTTTGAAAAAGTCAAGGGTGTGAATACTTTCTAAAGGCACTGTAGTAGCCTATAAAGGCCATGTATTTTATGTACAGTAATTACTTAATTGGCTGAATGGCATATCATAAATAGTTGTTTTATACTGTTGTCCATGCAATCATCAGACATCTTGAATAATACAAAGTCAATTGTACTGAAACATCTTTCTGTTATGGAAAAGTAGGAAGGCTTAATTATTTGAATAAGTTCTGTATTTTCAAAAAGAAAGTCAGTGGTAGCTATGTCCCCATGACTGAACACGTTCCTAAACAATACATAATGACATACATTAACAGTCAAAAGTTTGGACACCTACTCATTCAAGGGTTTTTCTTTATTTTTACTATTTTCTGAACCATCTCAATTGGGTTGAGGTCGGGTGATTGTGGAGGCCAGGTCATCTGATGCAGCACTCCATCACTCAACTTATTGGTCAAATAGCCCTTACACAGCCTGGAGGTGTGTTGGGTCATTGTCCTGTTGAAAAACAATTGATAGTCCCACTAAGCGCAAACCAGATGGGATGGCGTATCGCTGCAGAATGCTGTGGTAGCTATCCTGGTTAAGTGTGCCTTGAATTCTAAATAAATCACTGACAGTGTCACCAGCAGAGCACTGCCACACCATCACACCTCCTCCTCCATGATTCACAGTGGGAACCACACATGCGTAGATCATCCGTTCACCTACTCTGCGTCTCACGAAGACACAGCGGTTGGAACCAAAAATCGCAAATTTAGACTCATCAGACCAAAAGACAGATTTCCACCGGTCTAATATCCATTGGTGGTGTTTCATGGCCGAAGAAAGTCTCCTTCTTATTGATGTCCTTAAGTAGTGGTTTCTTGCAGCAATTCGACCATGAAGGCCTTGATTCACGCAGTCTGCTCTGAACAGTTGATGTTGAGATGTGTCTGTTACTTGAACTCGGTGAAGAATTTATTTGGGCTGCATTTTCTGAGGCTGGTAACTCTAATGAACGTATCCTCTGCAGCAGAGGTAACTCTGGGTCTTCCTTTCCTTTGGTGGTCCTCATGAGAGCCAGTTTCGTCATAGTGCTTGATGGTTTTTGTGACTGCACATTGAAGTAACTTTCAAAGTTCTTGAAATGTTCTTGATTGACTGACCTTCATGTCTTAAAGGATGGACTGTTGTTTCTCTTTGCTTATTTGAGTTGTTCTTGCCATAATATGGACAAATAGGGCTATCTTCTGTATACCACCCCCACTTTGTCATAACACAACTGATTGGCTCAAACACATGAACTACTTACGGAGTGGTGGGGCGCTCGCTAATATAAAATCGCTTACCTTTGATGAACGTCTGCTGAGGGCTTCCCAAGTGTCCAACGAAGACAATCCATGCTTCTTTTGTTAGAAGAAGTCATTTATTATATCCATAAATCTCAGTTTGGTTGGTGCGTTATGATCATAAAATCCACCGTTGAGTCGCCCATTGAACCGTGAAGAGAACAAGTTCAAATTATACCTATACACTTTCTACAAATAAATCAAACATCATTTTTAATGTATCCTTAGGTATCCTTTTGGGTATATTTGCTGTAATACTTCAACCGGACGATAACGTGAACGATTGGAAAGAAAAATAAAGTGGTGCACGTTCACAATCTCGCGCCCGTTAAACCTTGTTTACAAAAGTGGTCGCCTGACAATTTCCTGTTCCTATCTGTTCTGGTCACTCCTAGAATTCCCAGACTTTGTATATAGACTGTTGACATCTAGTGGAAGCCATAGGTACTGCAGTCTCAGTCCTACATAAAGTTGTATGCAATAGGCACAATGGAGAAGATGCTCATTTACAAAAAAAACTGCAAATCCGGATGGATTTTCCTCGGGTTTCTGCCTGCTATATCAATTCTGTTATACACACATACATTATTTTAACACTCATAGAAACTTCAGAGTGTTTCCTATCCAATAGTACTAATTATGTGCATATCCTATTTTCTGGGCCTGAGTGGCATACATTTTGCTTTGGGCACGCCAGACTCTCCAAAACCATCACCTATGCAGCCGCTCCCTAAGAAGTTAAGAAAGAAATTCCACAAATGAACTTTTAACAAGGCGCACTTGTTAATTGAAATGGATTCCAGGTGACAACCTCATGAAGCTTGTTCAGAGAATTCCTAAAGTGTGCAAAGCTGTCATCAAGGCAAAGAGTGGCTACTTTGAAGAAACTCAAATATAAAATATATTTTGATTTGTTTAACACTTTTTTGGTTACTATATGATTCCATATGTGTTATTTCAAAGTTTTGATGTCTTCACTATTATTCTTCAATGTAGAAAATAGTAAAAAATAAAGAAAAACCCTTGAATGAGTAGGTGTGTCCAAACATTTGACTGGTACATTTCACAGATGGGAAACAGTGGCCACATAACAATAAGGATTATTGTGACACACATTTGGATGGTGAAAGATCCCAGTCTTCTCGTGGGGCACACTTCCAATGATGCACAAGGGATTTGGCTAGATTGTCATTTGTGAAAACCAGAAGCCAACATAAATGTGTGAAATTCTAGATGCCGTTTTATGAGTTTTATGCATTTGCTGAAGGGAGTCACAGACATCTTCTACCATAATTACAGTGAGATTATACCGTGTTGGTCTCACCTGGAGATTACCGTTAGCTACAGTTGTACTGAAGTTGAATCTATGTAGATACATGTACATAGCAGGGTATTCCTTAAGGCAGGAAATGTAACTTTTTGCGTTGTGGTTAAGGATGTGGCCCAGCAGTTTTCATAGAGAAGTTTGGCTTTCTTATCTGTGGCTGTGTGGATCCGGCAGCTGTGTATCACACACTGTGTAATCCACCGAGATCAGGAGAAGTAAGAAAAATCTTGCCTCTTCAAAGACTTTCTGACATTACTGTGACTGTGCTGGCTGTGCTGTGCTGTCTGTCTCTGTGTGTGTGTGTGTGTTACAGTCACCAGCCAGAGATCTTTTCTCTTTGTTATTCAGTAAAGTTTCTCAATCTTCTGCCGTACAGCTGAAAAATAGGATATTTTGACACCTCAACCCTGTCCTCTGAATTCTTAATCACAGCCGATGGCTCTTGCACCCAAACCCCAGTGCACTCAAATAGTCCAAACGACCAATTTACACTGGAGTTATAGAATGCTCATCCTTCACCATGTGAATATTTAAACTTGAGAATAACATGCCTCTTTTAATTTGCACTCTCCCCTTTATCATTTGCCATTGTACTACCATTGCTGAATGTTTTATGTCATTGCTGTTTTCTTTTCCTCAGCTCTTAACCCTCCACATACTGTAAATAGTGTGTGGCACATTACATTATCAGGAGCTCTAACAACACCCATATTTCTTTCTGCCATCATATTTGTGGCCTATTTATAAAAGCCTCTGCTTTATTTGAAGGGGGGGGGCTTTTTTTCCCCCCTACAAAAACATCAACCTGTCCATCAACATACCATCAACATCAAGGTGAAAAAAATTAAAATAAAAAAATAAACATCAACCTGTCCTCCTGAAGACAAAGGGAGAAAAATTAACCGTCAGGAGCCAGCCTTTAGCCGAGCCATCAGTGTCTGGCCAAGACAAGAACAACTGACTGCTGGCTTCTAATAAAGCAACACTCATCCTTCGGCCACCTTCAGACAACAAACACACACACAGAGAGAGAGAGACACACACACACACACTTAGAGACATATAGACAGTGATATACAGTCTTTCATATGGGGAGGTGACAACTTGGGGGATTGGGTCACACAGAGTTCTGCAAGTCAGCCTGTCCACAGGATGTCTGTCAGTCGGCACATAAGCTAAAGATGGTATCGTGTGTGTGTGTGTGTGTGCGCATCTGTGTGCGCGTCTGTGTGTGTGTGTGTGTGTGTGTGTGTGTGTGTATGTGTGTGTGTGTGTAGAAGTTCACTTTATCTGTGTGTGTGTGTGTGTGTGTGTAGGGGGGGTTCTATTCTACTAAGAATGAGAGAGTGAGTAGAGAAAGAAAGGTTTATTATCTTTCACTTGCTTTGGCAATGTAAACATATGTTTCCCATGCCAATAAAGCCCTTTAAATTGAATTGAATTAAAAGAGAGATGGAAGGGATATGGGAGCATAAGATTGACAAGACAACACATATTTATGTGTTTTGGATATGGAGTCAAACTCCTTTAGACAACTTTCCCCTGCAGTATCTTAACGTTTTTCTCTTGTTCTAACAAATACAACATTTGTTCAAAATAAAAAGATGGGAGGGAAATGTTTGTATAATACATTTATACTGAAGTATACTAACAGCACATTAGTTTGACACTTTGGGATGATGAATGAGGGTCTGTGAGCGTGACGGGAGAGCAATTCAGGCTTAAGCCTAATTACTTCTTTGCATTTAAATGGAGAGCTGAACGGTAAGCAGGATGCACACTGTATATCAATGTTAGTTCCTAACTAGCCTCTGCCTCTAGATTTGTCTTAGAGATCTAAAAAAGACAGAATAGTCTGACAACACATGAAAAGTCTTCTAAAACCATATTCCACATCCACACTACCTGCCAGTCCCAATTAAGCTTCTCTCCTTACTCCACTCCATGAATTAATAAATAGTTCTTTTTTTTTTACAGAGCCATTGTAAGGATAATGGCGCCTCAAGAGAGTCATGCTGTGAGTTCAGAGAGGGTCTCTTACCTTAGCGATAGTCTCTTGGAATTTGAAGAGGGGATCCAAGGTCTCTGGTGACTCAGCAGAAAGAAGAGTGTCAGAGAGAAAACAACTAATATCAGACTATTATTGATTTTGATATTACAGTATGTTGGAACAGTTTCACAGCATAGGGGGTTTACCTGTTATGTGACTATTCTGAGACTATAATATGCTAGTCAACAAACCACTTTAAACATCCACACGGATCTCCCTTCACGGCTTTAATGATCTGAGACAGACGCTAAAGTATTTTATCTTATATCACACTACAAGTCATAGGGCCATTAATTCCAAGACAACACCAAACCCTTTCGGGGACACGCCGCTGTCAGGTCTTTTTGTACTGCTGTCAGACACATGCGCAGAAGGGGCACTCAAATAATACCTGGCAGTGAGCCTCAGCCTCTCCAAAACAGCATCACCAGCGTCTCTGATCCAACATCTAAATATTTCAAACCACTTTACAGCATGAGGAGGCGGCCAAAAGTGGAGGAATATAAAACACAGCACGGTCTCCAGTCCCAGCCATCTAAGGCAGGATCCCCGGGTCATGGAGAGAAAAGGGTGAGTCACACATGAGTCATCAGCCAGAACAGAGCCTGGCTCTCTCCCCCTCAGCCATGGCACTGCTCACTGACAGATTAAAGAAATAATGGAAGTAGCAGCCCCCCCGCTAATGTGACACATAATCTAGGCTACATCGAGAACAACACAGGAGATGTGCTGATATACAAGTACATACAGTGGGGAAAAAAAAGTATTTAGTCAGCCACCAATTGTGCAAGTTCTCTCACTTAAAAAGATGAGAGAGGCCTGTAATTTTCATCATAGGTACACTTCAACTATGACAGACAAAATGAGGAAAAAAAATCCAGAAAATCACATTGTAGGATTTTTAATGAATTTATTTGCAAATTATGGTGGAAAATAAGTATTTGGTCA
>QNTS01000201.1:961010-991518 GCA_003317085.1 Hucho hucho
TGACCAAATACTTATTTTCCACCATAATTTGCAAATAAATTCATTAAAAATCCTACAATGTGATTTTCTGGATTTGTTTTCTTCATTTTGTCTGTCATAGTTGAAGTGTACCTATGATGAAAATTACAGGCCTCTCTCATCTTTTTAAGTGAGAGAACTTGCACAATTGGTGGCTGACTAAATACTTTTTTTCCCCACTGTATTCACAAGCATGCACCCACACACAATTACAAAAATGCTGATCAGACAATACACCATTCAGGAAATACACTTAAAAGACATTGTACAAATACCTTGAGTGTCAAAACCTGTTGCAAGAAAGTGTGCAATGTGAAGCTCAGTAGCATTCCAGAGTAGTAGATACTTTGTGTAGGTGAAGTAGAGGAGCACAAGGATTAGATGTTCTGCCATTAAAGACAACACTTCTGTCTACTTTAGTTACAGTCCTTTATTTTACTCTGTAAAGTGACCATCACAACACTTCCTTTTACCCTTTACATTGTAGGTGATATGCTGTATACTGCAAGGTGCCTATGAAAAGACAACAACGACATCCATTTTGATCCTCTGAGTGTGTCTGATTGTTCATTCAATAATTTTCTTCACAAAGCACTGTCATACTAATTTGTTCATGAGTATGGACCAAAGGCTGGATTCAAATTGTACCTCGTTTGAGTAGTTATCATGAATATGTATGCTTGAAACTAGCAGGACTGTGTGTCCCTGGGTAGCCACATTTTAACAGATGTACTAGGTGTCACAATTCCCTGTGGTTTTGTAGGTGTTGAGGTGCAGCTTAAAGTAAAGTTCAGTGTGTCTGCATAGACCCCCACATCTGAACATCTGACCAGGAAATAGACTGGCCTACTGCAGAGAGTGACAGATAGCCATGATACATGCCAGGGTTAGACCAGGAGAGTACAATAACATGTCTGGGCAGTGGGCACACCGTGGGGTGGGTGTTCCCTGCCAGGCCTGTTAGCAGGGGCCTGCCTGCCAACTGGTGGTAGGAAGGTAGATGCAGGAAGGGGAGCAGGGGAGGGAAGGTGGGGGATGGACGAGGGTGCTAGAGTCAAGTGTTTGATCTATTCTGCTGACGGCTGTAATTCTATTCAGCAACTCCCCCTCTGAATCCCCCACAGTGAAAACAAACACAAAACTAGCAGGAGGGCTGGAGGTCAAGAGTGAGAACCAAGAGCAACAAGAAC
The DNA here is from genome assembly GCA_003317085.1 of Hucho hucho. Taxonomy (NCBI): domain Eukaryota; kingdom Metazoa; phylum Chordata; class Actinopteri; order Salmoniformes; family Salmonidae; genus Hucho; species Hucho hucho. The sequence goes on from QNTS01000201.1 coordinate 962,219, forward strand.
ACTGGCTTCTATCCTGACCGTATCACAAGGGGATTGTTCAGTTTTGGATAAGATTACTGGGGCACTGGTATTTAGATTTACCCACTGATAGGAATGGACTAAAAGCTGGAAAAGGAAGCTTTGAATGGAGTAATCAGCCTGAAGCTGTAGATCACCCTCTCCAAAAGTCCCAGGCTTTGAAGCGAGGGATACTGTGGCTGGGAGTGCTTTGAGCAGTTTAGTGCAACATCATTTCCCAGCAACCATAACCAATGGTCTTTTGTTGGCAACAAGCTCATGAATATTCATCCACAAAGAGAAGGGAATACTCAGAGGCTTTAAAGCGGCAAAGCAGGGGAGGAGAGCGGGATCAGCTGTTGTTTTATACAGCTATCACTAATTTCATCAACCAGGGACTTGAGAGTTCAAGTTAATGTAGTGAGTTCAAGTGAAATAAGGATTCCATTATAAGGACAGTGCCAGCTACATAAAAAGAAGTTAACCTTTTCACAAGGGAAAAGGAGAAAGAAATCGTCATTTTTGATTTCCACTCCAGCTGCATTCTCATTGATTTCTTTGTTCTTTTCCTTTGGGCAAGAGCAATAAGTACTGAACCCTGCAAATTAAATTGGGATTTTTAAACTCCATGTAATGGGTGATACGAATACAGCAGAGAAAACGGTTCTGCAGTAATGCTCATAAGCTTTGATATGCCCATGAAGACAGTACAGTTGATTTAGTAGGCCTATGCTTGTTTTATAGAGGGTTTACAATGGCTGTTTCTGATACTCTTCCAAGAGGATTACTTATTGCTTTATTAGAATCCCCCTTTATTAGAATCTCCATAGTGACTAAAGTTAATGGGAGGTTATACGTTTTAAAAGTTAATAAAGGATTACAGGCATTATTCAGAGGAGAGATCATTGAATCAAAATGTTCATTCTGTATAGACTGGACTCAAGATACAGTAAATGATAATCAATGCAGAGCTAAGGGGTTTGATATTACAACTCCTCTAGGTTATTGAACTCTAAGGCGGGTGTTGAAGCATTGTGGGAGCACCTGGTAGCATCAGATATCTGTGTGAGGATGTCCTTGGCAATGAAAACAAGCACCAACTACTGTATGCTCATTTGAATATTTTAGAGTCGCGCACAGGCTGTTGTGTTGTCAGGCCAACAAAAGCACACAGTCACATTAACCGAAACAAAGACTCGTTAAACGATCGAGATATACATTGTCACACAGACATATCAACCCACTGGGCACAGACATCAATTCAACTATCTATTCCACGTTCAGCCATTACCACGTGCCCGTCCACCCCAATTAAGGTGCCACCAACCTCCTGTGGTGAATATAAACTAGAAAGAGAACATTCTACATTGTCACATCACTCAAAACTTCCTATTTTGTGGGCAGCTAAAACCATGATTTGGTTAAACAGTAAAGTGCATTATCCTCACGATTCCTGTACTGAAAGTGTCTGCCCTGCCACTGTGCCTGTGCTCTAGGCTGGGGACTGCTGCTGTGATGAGCGAGCCACTCTCCTTCATAAGCTCATATAACATATGCAATTGTGAGAAAAAAAAGACCGCCTCAGTTTTCTGTAGGTATTTATTTCTCAACTCTCAATATTCAGCTAAATGGAAACTATTTTATAAACAAGATATTTGATATGTGTGACGGAGAAGTCCGTCACTGGCCGCGGGCAGCATTTGGTACACTAACATACACACATTCATCGTGGCTTCCTGCTCCCTTTTCAGCTACGTTAACAATGTGGGTCGACACACAAGTTAACGTCTATATTAGTACATACATATCACACTTACCTCCCGTCACTAACAGGTTATGGTATAAAGTATATACAGACAAGTGTTCATGTTTAATTTAAGCAACGTTTATTATACTTATCAATGTTACACGTTGTTTGTTTGGTTCTGTTTCTCTCTCTCCATCTCTGTAGCTTCCGGGTATGCTGGATAAGGTCTCGAGCTAAGGCAATCGGGCTGACTTTGTAGTGCCTGTTCACGAATGGCTCATTAATGTAAATGGGCATATTGAAAGACCATGTCAGTAGTGATGTGATTTTGTAAATGTTATATTAGTATATTGTATCATGAAAAACGTGTCGCAATGTGTATAATTCAGTATGTTTATCTGAATGTATGCTTTGATAAAGTTAATTGCTAAATGAAGGTAATTGCTTAATTAATTAGTGTTGGGTACAATCATGAAAATCTTGATTAGATTGCACATCAAAATATCTTGAGTCATGCATTCCTGCATGACTCAACTTATTTCTTGAATACCACAGTAGTCTATTTATTATACTTAATAAAGCACTATGAATTACTTTATAGGATTACTCATTTGGGACAGGCCAAATCATGGGCTGGTGCCACCAACTGTAAAGGATTGTGGCATCAATGACACCAGGGAAAATGTTAGTCTGAAGCCCTATAATAGTAATTAAGACTTAGGATAGGTGTTGATTTAGGGGAACATATACAGTGCTTTCAGAAAGTATTCAGACCCCTTCGCGTTTGCTAAATTTTGTCTCGTTGCAGCCTTAATATAAAATGTATTCAATTGTTATTTTTCATCATCAATCTACACACAATAGCCCATAATGACAAAGCAAAAACTAGTTTTTAGACATTTTTTTTTATTTATAAAAAATACAAAACTGAAATTTTACATTACAGCCTCAAGTAATCTTGGGTATGACGCTACAAGCTTGGCACACCTGTGAGTTTCTCCCATTCTTCTCTGCAGATGCTCTCAAGGTTGGATGGGGAGCGTCAGTGCACAGCTATTTTCAAGTCTCTCCAGAGATGTTAGATCGGGTTCAAGTCCGGGCTCTGGCCGGGGCACTCAAGGACATTCAGAGACTTGTCCCGAAGCCACTCCTGTATTGTCTTGGTTGTGTGCTTAGGGTTGTTGTCCTGTTGGAAGGTGAACCTCACCCAAGTCTGAGGTCCTGCGTGCTCTGGAGCTGTCACGTCCAGGCCAGAGTTTAAGGCTGGCGTGTTTTTGTTTCGTTTTGGTGTAGGGTTATTTTGGTTCTAGTTTGTCTATTTCTATGTTGGTGTAATGGTTCCCAATTAGAGGCAGCTGTGTGTCGTTGTCTCTAATTGGGAACCATATATATGTTTGGGGTTTTCGTATAGGTTTTGTGGGTTATTGTTTGTGCATAGCTTGTAGGTTCATGTTATGTTTCAACTTCACGGTCTTCGTTTACATTTTGTTATTTTTGCCCAGTTACGTTTGTAATAAATATGTATACTGGAAGCATCGCTGCGTCTTGGTCTGTCCCGCATGAAGATCGTGACAGGAGCAAGTTTTCATAAGGGATCTCTCTGTACTTTGCTCCATTCATCTTTCCCTCGATCCTGACTAGTTTCCCAGTCCCTGCCACTGAAAAACATCCCCACAACATGATTCCCTTCTCCCCCGATTGCTCAGTTTGGCCGGGAAGCCATCTCTAGGAAGAGTCTTGGTGGTTCCAAACTTCTTTCATTTAAGAATAATGGAGGCCACTGTGTTCTTGGGGACCTTCAATGCTGCCAAAATCTTTTGGTACCCTACGGACAATTCCTTCAACCTGGTTTTTGCTGACATGCACTGTGAACTGTGGGACTTTATATAGGCAGTTGTGTGCCTTTTCAAATCATGTTCAATCAATTGAATTAACCATAAGTGGACTCCAATCAAGTTGTAGAAACATCTCAATGATGATCAATGGAAACAGCTCAATTTCCATTTTTATAAAATAGCAAAAATGTATAAAAACCTGTTTTCGCTTTGTCATTATGGGGTATTGTGTGTAGATTGATGAGGATTTTTTTTAAATGTATTTTTAGAATAAGGCTGTAGCGTAACAAAATGTGGAAAAAGGGAAGGGGTCTGAATACTTTCTGAATGCACTGTATGACAGGCACTAATTTGTAATATAGCCCAAGTCATTAGGTTGGCTTTTATAATGTATATGGCCTAAGCAGATAGGCAGACAGACAGAGGATGCTGAGACAGATAGACAGCACAACAGGGAGGAAAACAAAATGACTAGAGCAGAGGCAGAGTTATAGAGTTGTATCCAATGATTTACAGTAAATCAAATCAAATCTAATTTTATTTCTCACATACACATGGTTAGCAGATGTTAATGAAAGTGTAGCGACATGCTTGTGCTTCTAGTTCCGACCGTGCAGTAATATCTACCAAGTAATCTAACAATTTCACAACAACTACCTTATACACACAAGTGTAAAGGAATTAATAAGAATATGTACATATAAATACATGGATGAGCAATGGCCGTGCGGCATAGGCAAGATGCAGTAGATGGTATAGAGTACAGTATATACATATGAGATGAGTAATGTAGGGTATGTAAACATTATATAAGTGGCATTGTTTAAAGTGACTACATCCAATTTTTTATTATTAAAGTGGCTAGAGATTTGAGTCAGTATGTTGGCAGCAGCCACTCAATGTTAGTGATGGCTGTTTAACAGTCTGATGGCCTTGAGGTAGAAGCTGTTTTTCAGTCTCTCGGTCCCAGCTTTGATGCACCTGTACTGACCTCGCCTTCTGGATGATAGAGGGGTGAACAGGCAGTGGCTCGGGTGGTTGTTGTCCTTGATGATCTTTTTGGCCTTCCTGTGACATCGGGTGGTGTAGGTGTCATGGAGGGCAGGTAGTTTGCCCCCGGTGATGCGTTGTGCAGACCTCACCACCCTCTGGAGAGCCTTACTGTTGTGGGCGGAGCAGTTGCCGTACCAGGCTGTGATACAGCCTGACAGGATGGTCTCGATTGTGCATATGTAAAAGTTTGTGAGTGTTTTCAGTGACAAGCCAAATTTCTTCAGCCTCCTGAGGTTCACCACGAAGTCTGTGTGGGTGGACCATTTCAGTTTGTCCGTGATGTGTACGCCGAGGAACTTAAAACTTTCCACCTTCTCCACTACGATCCTGTCGATGTGGATAGGGGGGTGCTCCCTCTGCTGTTTCCTGAAGTCCACGATCATCTCCTTGGTTTTGTTGACGTTGAGTGAGAGGTTATTTTCCTGACAGCACACTCCGAGGGCCCTCACCTCCTCCCTCATCGTTGTTGGTAATCAAGCCTACAACTGTAGTGTCGTCTACAAACTTGATGATTGAGTTGGAGGCGTGCATGGCCACGCAGTCATGGGTGAACAGGGAGTACAGGAGAGGGCTGAGAACGCACCCTTGTGGGGTGGAGATGTTGTTTCCTACCCTTACCACCTGGGGGCGGCCTGTCAGAAAGTCCAGGAGCCAGCTGCACAGGGCGGGGTCGAGACCCAGGGTCTCGAGCTTAATGACAAGTTTGGAGGGTACCATGGTGTTAAATGCTGAGCTGTAATCGATGAACAGCATTCTTACATAGGTATTCCTCTTGTCCAAATGGGTTAGGGCAGTGTGCAGTGTGATTATGATTGCGTCGTCTGTCGACCTATTGGGGCAGTAAGCAAATTGGAGTGGGTCCAGGGTGTCAGGTAGGGTGGAGGTGATATGATCCTTGACTAGTCTCTCAAAGCACTTCATGATGACGGAAGTGAGTGCTACGGGGCGATAGTCGTTTAGCTCAGTTACCTTAGTTTTCTTGGGAACAGGAACAATCGTGGCTCTCTTGAAGCATGTGGGAACAGCAGACTGGGATAGGGATTGATTGAATATGTCCCTAAACACACCAGCCAGCTGGTCTGCGCAAGCTCTGAGGACGCGGCTAGGGATGCCGTCTGGGCCGGCAGCCTTGCGAGGGTTAACACTTTTAAATGTTTTACTCACGTTGGCTGCGGTGAAGGAGAGCCCGCAGGTTTTGGTAGTGGGCCATGTCAGTGGCACTGTATTGTCCTCAAAGCGAGCAATGAAGTTGTTTAGTTTGTCTGGGAGCAAGTAGTCGGTGTCCGCGACAGGGCTGGTTTTCTTTTTGTAATACACTAGATGACTGATAGGGGGCGCTGTGTTGAATCCATTGTGCCATCATCTTGGCAAACTCCCACCATTGTAAAATATATTTTGGAAACAATGAAAATACATTTATTAATGTCTATATTCGTTGTTGCTTCATTTATTTTATTACAGACACCTTAATGCCTACTTTTACATTATATTATGTGAGCTGAAGACAAAACGGGAAAATGAAAAAGAAAAAAAATCCTTACATTTTTCTTGCTAATGTTACGGTCCTCACTACAACAAAAAAATACTGAAATACATGTAATATTGTCCTTGAAACATTTAATAGAAATAATGTAGAATTTGATTCATTCCGGTGGCTTCAAAGCCTCTAACTGGCCAATACATAGCTTCAGCAATCCAAGGTTTATATACATCATTGGTTGTATCTCCAGTGGTGTTTTTACATATTGTATTTGTTTTAAACATGAGCTGGATAAAAAAGAGTCGGAGGACCATGTCTCACCAGTCACTGGTACATAAATGATTGAGAAACGGTGTAATCTACTGCCAATGTTATGTGTCAGGAATACTGCCTGTATTTAAGGGTGTATATGGTCAGGGTGTATGTGTGGGGATAGGGTGAATGTGTATGGCACATTGTGATATGGGCTGGTGTGGATAAAATGCCATGGCCCAAATTCTTGTCCCAGTGTGTACAGTGTGTACCCAGTAGGAAAACATGCACCGCAGAAACTGGGGAGCTTTGGAACATGGTAACAAGATGATTAAAATCCACCTTGGATCCGTAATCATCCACAGTTATCTGTATTTGCACAGATTCTAAACACTTGAACATGAAACCAATGCCAACTGAAAGTCTGTTGACAGTTCTACAGTACATCCACATCCCATGAGTCCATTGCCCCTGCCGTGAGGAGCTCCCTTACCACTGTTCCACACAGGCCTGGGAAGTGTTAGTTGGTGATTAGGCAGAAGAGCCAAGCGGAGCTGAGTTAATGATCTTTCTGTCCCCTGAGACAAACACTCCCCTTCAGTACCCATAATCTCATCGGTCCCAGGAAAGCCTGGGACAAGTAGAGACACAGTGGTGGGAGGAAGGCAGGCACAGATAGGGCTCTAACCCTTTGCCCTTCCAGTCTCCAAAGTGCCCTTTTCGGTGGTGGTATAACTTCCCCCAAATGTTTTTTGTCATTGTTCAGAACCCACTGCCCGCAAGTCGTTGTTAAATTCTCATCTATGCTTCAGAACCAAAAAGTTTTGCGTCTTGATTGTTGATCAATGAATAGCCAGTCATCAACATTGGCGCACATACAGTTGAAGTCGGAAGTTTACATTCACCTTAGCCAAATACATTTAAACTCAGTTTTTCACAATTCCTGACATTTAATCCAAGTACAAATACCCTGTCTTAGGTCAGTTAGGATCACCACTTTATTTTAAGAATGTGAAATGTCAGAATGATAGTAGAGAGAATGATTTATTTCAGCTTTTATTTCTTTCATCACATTCCCAGTGGGTCAGAAGTTTACATACACTCAATATGTATTTGGTAGCATTACCTTTAAATTGTTAAACTTCTTAGGAAGCGGTTCCCGAGGTGACGGTTTTGGAGAGTCTGGTGTGCCCAAAGTAAAATGTCTCCCACTCAGGCCCAGAAAATAGGATATGCACATAATTAGTACTATTGGATAGGAAACACTCTGACGTTTCTAAAAGTGTTAACATAATGTCTGTGAGTGTAACAGAACAGAAATAGCAGGTCGAAAACCCGAGAAAAATCTATCCAAAATTACTTTTCTTTGTCACATTGGCTCTTTTTGACAGTCTCCCTATTGAGTTCTATGGCAAGCAGCTCCGAGATTTCAGTACCTATGGCTTCCACTAGATGTCAACAGTCTATATATAAAACCTCAGAGAGATTGGAGGAAGCAGGAAGAATAGGTACAGGAAATGGCCAAGGTAGCTCAGATGTCAACAAGTTTTCTCGTGCGCGAGTCTGGCTGCGCGCCCCACTTTATTTTACTTATATAACGTTTAGGTGACCATCCGAGTTAAATATTATCGCTCATATTCATAAAAGGATAGCTAAGGATGCATTTCAACTGGTATTTGATTTGTTGAGGAAAGGTTTATAGGTATATTTGAACGCGTTCTCTTCACGTTTCAATGGCCGATTCGACGTTGGATTTTCTGAACATAACGCACCAACCAAACTGAGATTTATGGATATAATAAATGACTTTCTCTAACAAAAGAACCATGGATTGTCTTCGTTGGACACTTGGGAAGCCCTCAGCAGAAGTTCTTCAAAAGGTAAGGGATTTGTTTTCGCTGTGAAATGTGTTTTGTGTGAACCGTGATGGTTTATGAATTTATGCTAATGGATAAATATTGGAGGTGCTACCCTCAAACAATCAAATGTAGTGCTTTCGCCGTAAAGCCTTTTTGAAATCTGACAACGCTGTGATATTGCCAAGAAGCAGAGCTTTTGATGACTATGCAACACTTGTATATTGATGAACGTTTAATAATTCAACTTTTGGATTTTGAATTTGGCGCCTTGCATTTCACCGGGTAGTGTTGGGAGCTAGCGCCACACCACTCCCTAAGTAGTTAACTTGGGTCAAATGTTTTGGGTAGCCTTCCACAAGCTACACACAATAATGAATGTTGGCCCATTCCTCCTGACAAAGCTGGTGTAACTGAGTCAGGTTTGTAGGCCTTGCTCGCACACGCTTTTTCAGTTCTGCCCACACATTTTCTATAGGATTGAGGTCAGGGCTTTGTGATGGCCACTCCAATACCTTGACTTTGTTGTCCTTAACTACTTACGGAGTGGTGGGGCGCTAAAAAGTGGAATTATTAAACATTCATCAATAATGTGTTGCATAGTCATCAAAAGCTCTGCTTCTTGGCAATATCACAGCGTTGTCAGGTTTCAAAAAGGCTTTACGGCAAAAGCACAACATTTGATTGTTTGAGGATAGCATCTACAATATTTACCCATTAGCATAAATTCATAAACCATCGCGGTTCACACAAAACACATTTCACAGCAAAAACAAATCCCTTACCTTTTGAAGAACTTCTGCTGAGGGCTTCCCAAGTGTCCAACGAAGACATCCAATGGTTCTTTTGTTAGAAAAAGTCATTTATTATATCCATAAATCTCAGTTTGGTTGGCGCGTTATGTTCAGAAAATCCAACGTCGAATCGCCCATTGAAACGTGAAGAGAACGCGTTCAACTATACCTATAAACTTTTCCTAAACAAATTAAATACCAGTTAAAATGCATCCTTAGCTATCCTTTTATGAATATTAGCGATAATATTTCACTCGGATGGTCACCTGTACCTTATATAAGTAAAATAAAGTGGGGCGCGCAGCCAGACTCGCGCCCGAGAAAACTTGTTGACATCTGAGCTACCTTGACCATTTCCTGTAACCTATTTGTTCTGTTTACTCCAATCTCTCTGAGGCTTTGTATATAGACTGTTGACATCTAGTGGAAGCCATAGGTACTGCAGTCTCAGTCCTGGTTACAAATGGATTCAATAGGGAGTGTGTCAAACAGAGCAATAGGTCACCAGAAACTGATTTCCGGATAGATTTTTCTCGGGTTTTCGCCTGCTAAATGAGTTATGTTAAACTCACAGACATTATGTTAACACTTTTAGAAACCTCAGAGTGTTTCCTATCCATTTGTACTAATTATGTGCATATCCTATTTTCTGAGCCTGAATGGCAGGCATTTTGCTTTGGGCACGCCAGACTCTCCAAAACCGTCACCTCACCTGCCGCTCCCTAAGAAGTTAAGCCATTTTTCCACAACTTTGGAAGTATGCTTGGGGTCATTGTCTATTTGGAAGACCCATTTGCGACCAAGCTTTAACTTCCTGACTGATGTCTTGAGATGTTGCTTCAATATATCCACATACTTTTCCTTCCTCATGATGCCATCTATTTTGTGAAGTGCACCAGTCCTCCTGCAGCAAAGCACACCCACAACATGATGCTGCCACCCCCGTGCTTCACGGTTGGGATGGTGTTCTTCGGCTTGCAAGCCTCCCCCTTTTTCCTCCAAACATAACGATGGTCATTATGGCAAAAACAGTTCTATTTTTGTTTCATCAGACCAGAGGACATTTCTCAAAAAAGTGAGATCTTTGTCCCCATGTGCAGTTGCAAACCGTAGTCTGCCTTTTTTATGGCGGTTTTGGAGCAGTGGCTTCTTCCTTGCTGAGCGGCCTCTCAGGTTATGTCGATATAGGACCCGTTTTACTGTGGATATAGATACTTTTGTACCGGATTCCTCCAGCATCTTCACCAGGTCCTTTGCTGTTGTTCTGGGATTGATTTGCACTTTTCGCACCAGTTCTTATTAGCGGGCAAAGAAGATGTTTAGTTTGTCTGGAAGCGTGACGTTGGTGTCCGTGACGTGGCTGGTTTTCTTTTTGTAGTCCGTGATTTCCTATAGACCCTGTCACATACGTCTCGTGTCTGAGCCGTCGAATTGCGATTCCACTTTGTCCCTGTACCGGCATTTCGCTTGTTTGATTGCGTTGCAGAGGGAATAACTGCACTGTTTATATTCAGCCATATTCCCAGACCTCTTTCCATGGTTAAATGCGGTGGTTCGCTAATGCCGCCATCCACGGTTTTTGGTTAGGGTACGTTTTAATAGTCACAGTGGGTACAACATCTCCAATGCACTTCCTTATAAATTCACTCACCGAGTCAGAGAATAACATCGACCTATACGCTAAGGCTGGCCGGAACATATCCCAGTCCACGTGATCAAAACAATCTTTGAAGTGTGGATTCCGATTGGTCAGACCAGCGTTGAATGGTTCTGGACACTGGTTCATCCTGTTTGAGTTTCTGCCTATAAGACGGTTGTGGAAAGGTTGGCACCGTGTTCGGATTTGCCGAAGGGTGGGCGGGGGAGGGCTTTGTATGCATCGCGGAAGTTAGAGTAGCAGTGCTCGAGTGTACTACCCCCGCGCGTAGTGCAATCAATGTGCTGATAGAATTTAGGTAGCCTTGTTCTCAAATTTGCCTTGGTAAAATCCCTGGCTACAGTAAATGCAGCCTCAGGATGTATGGTTTCCAGTTTACATGGAGTCCAGTGAAGTTCCTTTAGGGCCATCTTGGTGTCTGCTTGAGGGGAAATGTGCACAGCTGGGACGATAATTGACGAGAATTCTCTTGGAAGGTAATATGGCTGGCATTTGATTGTGAGGAATTCTGGTTGGGTGAGCAGAAGGACTTGAGTTCCTGTATGTTGTTATGATTACACCATGAGTCATTAATCATGAAGCATACACCCCCGCCCTTCCTGTTTATCTCTGTCGGAGCGATGCATGGAGAAGCCCGGTGGCTGAACCGATTCCGACGACATTTCCTGAGAGAGACATGTTTCCGTGAAACAGAGAATGTTACAATTTCAGATGTCTCTCTGGAAGGCAACCCTTGCTCGAATTTTGTCTATCTTGTTGTCAAGAGACTGGACATTGGCGAGTAGCATACTCAGGAGCAGTGGGCGATGTGCACGTCTACGGAGTCTGACCAGGAGGCCGCACCGTCTGCCCCTTCTGCGGCGCCGTTGTCTTGGGTCGGCTTCTGGGATTAGATCCATTGTCCTGGGTGGAGGTCCAAACAGAGGATCCGTTTCGGGTAAGTTGTATTCCTGGTCGTAATGTTGGTAAGTTGACGTCGCTCTTATATCCAATAGTTCTTCCCGGCTGTATTACATAAGACTTAAGATTTCCTGGGGTAACATTGTAAGAAATAATACATAAAAAAACTGAATACTGCATAGTTTCCTAAGGACTCAAAGCGAGGCAATCATCTCATGCGGCCTACAAAGTTAGGCTAGCAAATTTGCTATTATTTTTTAAATATAATAGGTAATATATCCCCCAATAATTAGTAATCTGATGCATGTATACAGTTTCATAATATTTCCCCTAATGTTATTAGCCTACCTTTTTCTCTATTGTTGCTTCATTCCTTCCTCGCTTTCAACAGAAATACTTTTTGTTGTCCTTATCTTCATCATTCTAATTACATCCTTGAATAATATAGGACTAGAATTAGATGCAGAAGGCTTTCACTTTTCTTCAAGAAGATTGAATGTTTATGGGTCTGAATAAATAACTGCTATAGCCCATCGCACGTACGCTCTTCTTTCTATTGGCTGTTGTATTTAACATTCAGCAAAAAAAGTTTGCATCCCTCTTCGAATAGTCTATTGGTATAATAAATGCTGAAAAGAATAATGTCCAGCAAGCTATTCTAGTCCAAGAGCTAAGTAGCGTTTTTTAAGGAGAGGCCAGCAGAGCACAGGTGTTTGCGTAATTTAACAGTTCCATTTCATGCCATGCTGTTCATATAAATATTTTATTATCATTTAAAAGGTTTCTCGCAGTTATTTATCCAGGGAAAAGGGAGTGGTAAATCCCAGTAAATCTCGATAACTGGGTTCCCACCATTCAACACTAGTGTGTGGTTTATAAAAAAATTGTTCAGCAAAATACTTTACTCAGATTATGCTGCTTTCCCCTCTTCTTGTAATTTTTGCTCAACAAGTCTGTGACCGCAGTTGCGGCAAAAGTTTTTTGGGGTGCCCTTTTTTGGTTTGAGCACATGCCCCTCAAAAGGTCTATGCATGTACATGAATGCTGTTTTATACAGACTCAGAGAGAGAATCAGAGGGAACCTCTGGATCAATAGAACAAGTCTGCTGGTGCTGAGATGGGTTGGGATTAGAGGAAATTGGTCGGAATTTGTCTGGCTGAAACAGAGATTGCCACTGGGTGTCACTGGGTGTGCAGGAGATAAGAAAATCCTAGTGTCTCTGTACTGCAGTCTGTCTGGGGAATGTGACTGACTGTCAGTCTGAAGGCCTGTCTGTCCTGTTGGAGTAGTTAGGCATGTCAAGCCACATCTTCCTCAACTCCTCTCTGAGAATGGCTTTCTGCCTGCGTCCATGAAAATTTGAGGGTGACAAAAGTAGCTCCAGCATCACACGTCTACAGGGTTCTAGTGGCATGCATTCTATATCAATGAAGGCATCATACCTGTAGAGTATTTGCAAGGAGGAAACACTGACATCTCAACAGTAAGATGGAGGAGAAAGAGAGGAATTTGCATGAGTACACGGTGGTGAGAGGCTCAAACCACTGGTAGTCCTAATAGGAACAGTACTCCCCTGGGTAGTCCTGAGCCCTTTATTGAAGAACAAACGATTCTTCAATATTGACTTGTAGTACCTCCACTCAGCCAAATGTTCAGACACATTGTGTGTGTGTGTGTGTGTGTGTGTGTGTGTGTGTGTGTGTGTGTGTGTGTGTGTGCGTGTGCGTGTGTGTGTGTGTGTGTGTTTGTGTGTGTGTCTTAGCTAAGACAGGCTAAAACACAATGCAACACAACAGAAGGTCCTATGCATGTCATCCTTTATTACTGCTTTGTGATGTTGCCATACATAGACAACATGGAAGCCAGGGCGTTTTGCATGCCATCTCTCATGTATGATCTTATTATATCCATTGTGCCCACTCTGGGTTTAGCTAGCAAACAGTGAGGACAAGTGCTTTTGAAGAACCAGCAGCAGACCGACAGAGAAAAGACCCAAAAGGACAACTTCAGAGCAGGCTGTGACTGGGGTAAAAGGTTATACATGAGGGAGTATGATTCTAGCTTCAGCCAAACACACTCCAAATGTCAGGAACGAAGGACTCTCAAAAACAAAGATGGTAATTGTATTCAACAGCTTGAAAAATAACAACAAGAAGAGCTACTCAAATTTGGAAATGGAGGCAGTAGGATCAGATAAAACATAGAAAACCGTGAAACAACTGACATGGCTGTTTTGTCTCCTTTGAAACTTCCCTTTAAAAAGGGACAAGCAATGACTCCTATCCACAAATAAGGACAAATTGTGTATTTCTCCAGAGAGTATTCACATCCCAGTGGAACAACTCTCCCATTTCCGGAGATGGCCCCAAGAAAAAAAGGTAACGTTTACTCTTACAAACCTTCAAGATATTAAGCTAGACCTTGAAAAGAGAGCATATAAATGCTTTTCTCCCCACTGGGCACAAACGAGAGCACCGAAATGCTCTTTTCCCCACTCAACCTGGTCTTGGAGCATTTCGTATTACTGTACGTAAATCCGAGACACTCCATTTAGTATGATATGTTATGTTTAGTATGGTATGTATTCATTTGTGGAAGTCCATCATCCATTTCATGTGACATGTTAAGTATTGCAATTTGTATGATATGTTACGAATGGCAATTTGCACAATATGTTACAAATTGCAATTCGCACAATATGTTCAGAATTTGCAATACCTATGATATGTTCAGAATTTGCAATACGTATGATATGTTACGAATTCAATTTTTTTATGGCTAATGTTATCTAGGTGGCTAGCTGGCTAATGTTAGCTAGGTGGCTAACTTTAGCTAGGCTAGGGGTTAGGGTTAAAGGATTAAGGTTAGGGTTAAGGTTAGGAGTTAAGTTAAATGGTTAAGGTTAGGGGAAGGGTTAGCTAACATGCTAAGTAGTTGCAAAGTAGCTAAATAGTAGTACGTAGCTGCAAAGTTGCTAATTACCTAAAATGCTAAAAGTTGTCCAAGATGAGATTTGAACACACTATCTTTGGATTTTCTCAACGTTACCGTTATATGCCCACCCTTACCTCCTTTTGTTTTTGCCTTAAGTAACCTTCTGTTCTATGTAACCAAACATAAGATATTTTACTAATTTCAATGTCCCAGATTTATGTTACGTCTAGTCTATGAGACCAGACTGCCCCACTGGGCACAATTGTTCAATTTATTATGACATGAAATCTACGTGGAAAATACATTGGATTTGAAAAAAGTCTATGTAAACTTTTCTTTTAGGGTGCAGTTTCAACCACAGCATCATGTCATAATTATAACCAAATTCCAACAGACAAAAAAAAGAAAAAAAGGAAGATAAATATACACAGAGTACCAGTCAAAAGTTTGGACATTCAAGGGTTTTTCTTTATTTTTATTATTTTATACATTGTAGAATAATAGTGAAGACATCAAAATTATGAAATAACACACATGGAATTATGTAGTAACCAAAAAATTGTTAAACAAAGCAAAATATAGTTTACATTATAGGTTGTAATCTCATTGATCACCTTAACAAATTTTTATCAATGATCCAAATTGAAATTATGTGGTGTGCCCAGTGGGTCCTCTTTCATGGAACCAAAAGGTAATTGCATTTTGTGTAGGAGAACACCTTTTCTTTAGTAGTACAGGAGGTTGTATGCTTTCCTGAGGTAAGAACAACAGGAACATTAATTCAGTAAAACATATTGTTTTAGACACATATATACATAAATAATAATAAATACATGCATCTGTTGTTTAAAGATTTCATTGTATTCCTGAACAGGTATTTGCAATACCTTTTGCATCTTTGCACCTCACACAGTCCTTTCTCATTATTAAGTAAAAAATACAGACTCATTAAGCGGCTGCTTTAAACAATAGGTTACTTTAGATTGCTCTTCGATTATTCATTAATTGTCCAATATCAGTTTGAATTGCCCAGAACCCATTGATTTCCCTTCCCTTTTGCCTTTTCCTAAGTGTGCTTTAAATACAATGTCTACTGTATTGATTGGTATCCAAAATCCTATTAAGAGTCTGAAAAATTAGATGAACCACTTTGTAAAACCCTAACCCCTAATGGCATTATAATATGATAAAGCTCATGAAAAAAATTGTGATGAAGCATGATGTTTCATCTAAAAACTCAAAAACGTGTTTCACAACAGAAGAGTGTGTTCCATAACAGGTTCACCTCCATGTGAGAGCCATATGGCGGGACACAGAGAGCCAAGCCCAGCCCAGTCACTCGTCAATGCAATAGGTAGAGCAACGGACGGACTGGGATGGAGCAGAGGCAGGGCATCTGATCAGCAGACAACTGGGGGTAGCCTCCCTCCCCATATCCCCCATCTTTATCCAAACACACCAAGAAAGTCACGAAGACGGCACGCCAACGGCTTTTCCCCCTCAGGAGAATCAGAGGGAACCATTGAGAGCATCCTGACTGGTTGTATCACCGCCTGGTATGGTAACTGCTCGGCATCTGACCGTAAGGCGCTACAGAGGGTAGTGCCTTACGGCGAAGTACATCACTGGGGCCAAACTTCCTGCCATCCAGGACCTATATACCAGGTGGTGTCAGGAAAGCCCAAAAAATTGTCAAAGACTCCAGTCACCCAAGTCATAGACTGTTTTCTCTGCTACCGCACGGCAAGCGGAACCGGAGCGCCAAGTCTAGGACCAAAAGGCTCCTTAACAGCTTCTACCCCCAAGCCATAAGACTGCTGAACAATTAATCAAATGGCCACTGGATTATTTACATTGACATCCCCCCCCATTTATTTTTTACACTGCTGCTACTCGCTGTTTATTATCTATGCATAGTCACTTCACCCTGACCTAAATGTACAAATTACCATGACTAATCTGTACCCCCGCACATTGACTCGGTACTAGTACCCCCTGTATATAGCCTCGTGATTGTTACATTATTGTGTTACTTTTTATAATTTTTTACTTTAGTTTATTTGGTAAATATTTTCTTAACTCTTTCTTGAACTGCACTGTTGGTTAAGGGCTTGTAAGTAAGCATTTCACGGTAAGGTCTACACCTGTTTTATTTGGCGCATGTGACAAATAAAGTTTGATTTGATTTGAGATACGTGTTCCTTGTGCTGGGGACAAAAAAAGGCCACTCTAAAATGTGCAGTTTGTCACAAAGTCAGAAGTTTACATACACCTTAGCCAAATACATTTAAACTAAGTTTTTCACAATTCCTGACATTTAATACTAGTAAAAGGTCCCTGTCCTAGGTCAGTTAGAATCACCACTTTATTTTAAGAATGTGAAATGTCAGAATAATAGTAGAGAGAATAATTTATTTCAGCTTCTATTTCTTTCATCACATTCCTAGTGGGTCAGAAGTTTACATTAGTATTTGGTAACATTGCCTTTAAATTGTTTAACTTGGGTCAAACGTTTCGGATAGCTTTCCACAAGCTTCCCACAATAAGTTGGGTGAATTTTGGCCCATTCCTCCTGACAGAGCTGGTGTAACTGAGTCAGGTTTGTAGGCCTCCTTGCTCGCACATGCTTTTTCAGTTCTGCCCACAGATTTTCTATAGGATTGATATCATGGCTTTGTGATGGTATGCTTGGGGTCATTGTCCGTTTGGAAGACCCATTTGCGACCAAGCTTTAACTTCCTGACTGATGTCTTGAGATGTTGCTTCAATATATCCACATCATTTTCCATCATCACGATGCCATCTATTTTGTGAAGTGCACCAATCCTCCTGCAGCAAAGCACCCCCACAACATGATGCTGCCACCCCCCCAAAAAGCGTCCCCCTTTTTCCTCGAAACATAACGAGGGTCATTATGGCCAAACAGTTCTATTTTTGTTTCATCAGACCAGAGGACATTTCTCCAAAAGGTACGATCTTTGTCCCCATGTGCAGTTGCAAACAGTAGACTGGCTTTTTAATGTTTTTTTTGGAGCAGTGGCTTCTTCCTTGCTGAGTGGCCTTTCAGGTTATGTAGATATAGAACTCGAATGTGTTCGACACATTTCTGCACGGATTATTGGAGGAAGTCAAGGACGAGCTTGCAGCCCGGGAACTACTGACGAGTCTCGACTCACTCATTGTTTTAACCATCCGGATCGATGGATGGCTACGGGAACGTAGGAGGGAGAAGAGGTCTGATTGTGGTCCCAATCGCTCACTCAAGGATCCCATCTTGCATCTGAAGACTGCCGATTTACCTCTTCCCACGCCGATGCAGCTCAGCAGGGCTAGGCTGTCCCCAGCCGAACACATACAAAAACTTAACACCCAGAGCTGTCTGTATTGTGGTACTGCCAGTCATTATGTGTCTACCTGTCCCTTCAAGAGACCTAGCTCATTTGTAGGAATGAGTACTCTGGTGGGTCTTAAGGACAATTTCACTTCTCCCCCTAATCACCCCCCTCTCCATGCCACCCTGTATTGGGATTCTCTTGGCTCCAGCGACACAATCCCTCGATTGACTGGTCTACTGGTGCCATCGTGGGCTGGAGCCCGTTCTGCCACATTCATTGCCTGAAACCAGTTCTCCCTCCCCAGGACGTCTTCCTGGGGGCTTGGAAATTGCCCCAAACCTCTCTGCCATTCCCGCGGAGTACCAGGACCTCCGGGAGGGGTTCAGTAAGGCCCGGGCCACTTCGCTTCCGCAACACCGACCAGTACCCAAGGATGTTAAGCCGGATGCGCTGGCACGCCGCTATAGCCCCGCGGCTACATCCCCGGAAGCAGAGACCTTTTCCCCCCTGCTCAAGGATAATTAGGCCCTCTGCTGTTCGTCCTCTGTTGCCCCGTACCATCCGTATACTTCCTACTTTTCATGTGTCTAGATGTAAACCCATGTCTCACAGCCCTTTGTCTCCTGTTTCCAGGCCCACCCCTCTCCCCCGTCTCATCGGCGGCCAACCGGCTTGCAGGGGATTCCAGTGCCTGGTTGACTGGGAGGGTTATGGCCCGGATGAGAGGTGCTGGGTCTCCACTTGGGGCATCCTGGATTCAGGCCTCATCTCTGAATTCCAACGCTGGCACCCCGCTCAAACAGGTATGCGCCCAGGTAGGATGCCAGGTGGCATCCCTACAGGGGGGGAATACTGTCACACCTTGAACTGTTTCACCTGTCCTTGTGCTTGTCTCCACCCCCTCCAGGTATCGTCCATCTTCCCCATGATCCCCTGGGTACTTATACCTGTGTTCTCTGTTTGTCTCTTGCCAGTTCGTGTTGTTTGTCAAGTCAACCAGCATTTTCTCAGCTCCTGCTTTTCCCCAGTCTCTCTTTTTCTCGCCCTCCTGGTTTTGGCCCTTGCCAGTCTTGACTCTGAGCCCACCTGCCTGACCACTCTGCCGTCCCCTGACCCTGAGCCTGCCTGCCATCCTGTACCTTTGCCCCTACCCTGGATTACCAACCCCTGCCTGCCTTGACCTGTAGTTTGCCTGCCCCTGTTGCTGCAATAAACATTGTTACTTCAAAACAGTCTGCATTTGGGTCTTACCTAAAACCTGTTAATTTAGAGAATTTGGCAGTCAGTCCAACTGGCATCACAACCACAGACCACGTCTAACAACGCCAGCCCAGGACATCCAGCTTCTTTACCTGCAGGATCATATTAGACGAGCCACCCAGACAGCTGATGAAACTGGTTTCTGCACA
Organism: Hucho hucho; assembly: GCA_003317085.1. Lineage (NCBI taxonomy): Eukaryota > Metazoa > Chordata > Actinopteri > Salmoniformes > Salmonidae > Hucho > Hucho hucho. The sequence continues at coordinate 981,469 of QNTS01000201.1, forward strand.
AACTATCAGAAACAGTCTTAGGGATGCTCATCTGCGTGCTCGTCATCCTCACCAGGGTCTTTACCTGACTGCAGTTCAGTGTCGTAACCGTCTTCAGTTGGCAAATGCTCACATTCGACGGCCACTGGCATGCCGGCGAAGTGTGCTTTTCACAGATGAATCCTGGTTTCAACTATACCGGACAGATGGCATTGTGTGGGCGATGTCAACATTGTGAACCGAGTGCCCCATGGTGGCGGTGGGGTTATGGTATGGGCAGTCATAAGCTATGGACAACGAACACAATTGCATTTTATCTATGGCAATTTGAATAAACAGAAATACTGTGATGAGATCCTGAGGCACATTGTCATGCCATTCATCCACCGCCATCACCTCATGTTTAAGCATGATACTGCATTGCCTCATGTCGCAATAATCTGTACACAATTACAGGGAGCTGAATATGCCCCAGTTCTTCCATGGCCTGCGTACTCACCAGCCATGTCACCCATTTAGCAACTTTGGGATGCTCTGGATCAACGTGTTCAGATATGCATCTGTTGGTCACAGATACCTTAAAAAGAAAGGTGTGTGTGTGTGTGTGTATCTGAAAACCAGCCAATATCTGACGTGTATCAGTTTCCAACAATATCCAGCAACTTCACACAGCCATTGAAGATGAGTGGGACAACATTCCACAGGCCACAATCAACAGTCTGATTAACTCTATCCAAAGGAGATGTGTATTGCTGCACGAGGCAAATGGTGGTCACACCGGATACTGACTGGTTTTCTGATTCATGCACCTACTTTTTTTAAGGTATCTATGACCAACAGATGCATATCTGTATTCCCAGTAATGTGAAATCCATAGATTAGGGCCTAATTAATCAATTTCAATTGTTGCATGTATATTTTTTAGTTCAGTGTATATTTTGGATGAACGTGCGCATGCCTATAGGAGACTTTTGAAGTAGCCATATCAGATGAAAACATTGTGACTGGTTGTGTTTATGCCACATATAAAAGGTAATACATTTAAACAGTTAAATGCTCAATTTCCTAGAGGAAGTTAAGCTTTCCTGAATAACTGGGCCCATCCGGGAGCCTATGGGTACACATTATTATTGGATGACTTCAGAGAATGGTGATCTGAAACAGACAGCGCATTCAGTATCAGAAGTACTCTAGACCTTATAAACTGTCAAGAGTAGACCCACAACTGATCTAAATCGAATGAAACATTCAGATCACAGGGCTTTTGCGCCGATATTCAAATAACATTTTCACTGCAGCCTACAGTAGAATTTGTACTCACCTGAAAACAATAACGCAATTATTCATTGAATTGTGGTGTTGTAGACTGCTATAGTCTTTTAGAATAATTGTATTGTCCCTAAACAAGATCAATAGGGGAGATTTTTGAGCTGTGCTTCATGTCTTCACTGTTCTTTCTTGCGCAATGATGCACTTGGCCTGTCCACTGCCTAATAGCTATTCCCTATTTGTTCTTGTTGATTCATATTGAAAATGTGTGCAGCTTTGAATACTTTTATGTGTGGTATGATTGCTAGTTAGCCTATTGCAGATCTGGACAAACGATACACCTACCATTATTGTCACTATGAATGGTGGATAGAGGGCAGGATAGACCGTTAGACTGGTAGACTATACTGACCTGTGGTATAGTAAAAGTTAGCGCATGGAAAAGCATAGTGCATAAGGGAAGTACCAAAACACCTTGATATAGGGGAGGCGCATGCAAGCAGATGAGGAAATTTGGCTAGGATGGAAGACATTATATATTAAACCTGCAGAATGTTAGCCAGGGAAAAAAAACACAGTACCCTCCCCTGTGCCCAATAAAAAAAAACACACAGCCCTCCCCTATTTTTGACTAACCCTTCCCCAGTAAATTGCATCTGTCCCTTAGATCTATACAAGCCTCCTGTAAGACCCTATGATCTGTGAACCGTACCAGTGGAGGCTGGTGAGGAGCTATAGGAGGACGGGCTCATTGTAATGTTTGGAATGGAATAAACGGTTTGTGGTACAAATGTAAAAAAAACATTTCAAACATCTTTCTTCCCAATGAAGTTTCTATGTGAGAATTGCCCAGACAATCCGAGATACCAAAAATATAGTCAATTTTGCCATGCAACACCTCTGGACTGTGATCGATAGTGACCTTCTTTGTGTATATCTTGTTTCGTCTCTATTGTCCTGGCTAGAAGAATGAATGTTCAGTGAATGGGTAAGTGAGGCCACAGTAAGTCAATAGGGCTAACTGGCTAGCTAGCTAGCCACGAAAAATAGACATCTACCTCTATTTACTATCTGGTTAGCTACATTATTATGATTCACATATATCTAGCTGATAACTATGAAGTAAAACGTTTGCTTTGTGCATATCTTGTTTCATCTCTATTGTTTTCATTGTTCTGGCTGGAAGACGGTTCAGCGAATGGGGAGATGCTGTGTGAGGTAATACAGTAGGGGAGTGCGAAAGCTTCTCGAATGTAATGTTTTATGCGTTCTCCACACTCTCGTCCTCACAAGAACGTACTCAAGAGAACGTCCTCGGAGAATGCACTTGGAGCATGAGAGGGTGGATCACGGTAGTATGCATACTGAGAATCACCCTGTGTGTAGGGAATGCAGGAGGTACACGTGCATATGCACACACACAATCTCACACACACACATTAATAACACATAAACAAAATTAATGTAAGGAGAGCCTTTAAGCTAGTGTTTCTCAAACTCGGTCCTGGGGACCCCAAGGGCTGCACGTTTTGGTTTTTGCCCTAGCACTACACAGCTGATTCAAATAATAAACTCATGATTAAGCATTGATTATTTGAATCAGCTGTGTACTACTAGGGCAGGACTGAGTTTGGGAAACCTTGAGCTAGTGTGTCATTTTAAATCTGGGGGCTTTGACTCAAATGCATCATTAAGCTGTTAGGTGCACAGGAGAGCTTTGTGAGGAACCTGGCCCCACACTGCAGTCTGTGGTTCAGGGATCTTTACTCCCAACAGTCTCACAGCCCCACACTCTAATTTAGCCCAATGTGTTGAATGCCAGGAAAAGGTTACTTTCACAGTTTAAGGCACACCAGTGTCGCTGGGCTAAAGCTTAGCCAGGCATGTTGGGTCGAAGAGACAGATGTAGAAACGAGTATGGAGGAAATGTCATTACTGTGCAGTGTGCACAGCTGCACACCCTTGCTAACAGGGGGAAAGTTTGGCACTCCATTTGTTTGTGAACTACTCTTCCTTACTCAGCACTCTAATTGTACAGTTAAATAGGAGAAAATTATATGATATCAAATTAAATCAAATTGTATTTGTCACATGCGCCGAATACAAGCCCTAACCAACAATGCGGTTTACAAAATAAAAAATACAAAAAAAGAAAAAGAAATAAAAGCAACAAATAATTAACAATAGCGAGACTATATACAGGGGGTACCGGTACAGAGTCAATGTGTGGGGGTACCGGTTAGTCGAGGTACTTGAGGTAATATGTGCATGTATGAAGAGTTCTTAAAGTGACTACGCATAGATAATAACAGAGAGTAGCAGCAGAGTAAAAGAGGGGGGGGCAATGCAAAAAGTTGTTTAGAAGCCTCTTAGACCTAGACTTGGTGCTCCGGTACTGCTTGCCATGCGATAGCAGAGAGAACTGTCTATGACTAGGGTGGCTGGAGTCTTTGAAAATGTTTTGGTTCTTCCTCTGACACCGCCTGGTATAGAGGTCCTTGATGGCAGGAAGCTTGGCCCCAGCGATGTACTGGGCCGTACACACTACCCTCTGTAGTGCCTTGTGGTCGGAAGCCGAGCAGTTGCCATACCAGGCAGTGATGAAACCAGTCAGGATGCTCTCAATGGTACAGCTGTAGAACCTTTTGAGGATCTGAGGACCCATGCCAAATCTTTTCAGTCTCCTGAGGGGGAATAGGTTTTGTCGTGCCCTCTTCACGACTGTCTTGGTGTGCTTGGACCATGTTAGTTTGTTGGTGATGTGGATACCAAGGAACTTGAAGCTCTCAACCTGCTCAACTACAGCCCCATCGATGGAGGGAGAGTTGTTGTCCTGCCACCAAACGGCCAGGTCTCTGACCCACTCCCTATAGGCTGTCTCATCTTTGTCAGTGATTAGGCCTACCAGTGTTGTATATTCGGCAAACTTAATGATGGTGTTGGAGTCGTGCCTGCCCGTGTAGTCATGAGTGAAAAGGGAGTACAGGAGTACTGAGCACGCACCCCTGAGGGCCCCCCCGTGTTGAGGATCAGCGTGGCGGATGTGTTGTTACCTACCCTTACCACCTGGGGGCAGCCCGTCAGGAAGTCCAGGATCCAGTTGCTGAAGGAGGTGTTTAGTCCCAGGGTCCTTAACTTATTGATGGGCTTTGAGGGCACTATGGTGTTGAACGCTGAGCTGTAGTCAATGAATAGCATTCTCACCGAGGTGTTCCTTTTGACCAGGTGGGAAAGGGCAGTTTGGAGTGAGATTGCATCATCTGTGGATCTGTTAGGGCGGTATGCACATTGGAGTGGGTCTAGGGTTTCTGGGATAATGGTGTGTGATGTGAGCCATGAAAAGCCTTTTAAAGCACTTCATGGCTACGGACGTGAGTACTACGGGTCAGTGGTCAATTAGGCAGGTTACCTTCGAGTTCTTGGGCACAGGGAATATGGGGGTCTGCTTGAAAAAAATTGGTATTACAGGTTGAAAATGCAAGTGAAGACACTTGCCAGTTGGTCAGTGCATGCTCGGAGTACATGTCCTGGTAATCCGTCTGGCCCTGCGGCCTTGTGAATTTAGCTTGTCTGGTAGGCTTGTGTCACTGGGCAGCTCACGGCTGTGCTTCCCTTTGTAGTCTGTAATAGTTTGCAAGCCCTGCCACATCCGACAAGCGTCGTGGGCCGGTGTAGTAATCGATCTTAGTCCTGTACTGAAGCTTTGCCTGTTTGATGGTTCGTCGGAGGGCATAGCGGTGTTTGTTAAAAGCTTCCGGGTTAGAGTCCCGCTCCTTGAAAGTGGCAGCTCTACCCTTTAGCTCAGTGCAGATGTTGCCTGTAATCCATGGCTTCTGGTTGGGGTATGTACAGTGAGGGAAAAAAGTATTTGATCCCCTGCTGATTTTGTACGTTTGCCCACTGACAAAGAAATTATCAGTCTATAATTTTAATGGTAGGTTTATTTGAACAGTGAGAGACAGAATAACAACAAACAAATCCAGAAAAACGCATGTGAAAAATGTTATATATTGATTTGCATTTTAATGAGGGAAATAAGTATATGACCCCTCTGCAAAACATGACTTAGTACTTGGTGGCAAAACCCTTGTTGGCAATCACAGAGGTCAGACGTTTCTTGTAGTTGGCCACCAGGTTTGCACACATCTCAGGAGGGATTTGGTCCCACTCCTCTTTGCAGATCTTCTCCAAGTCATTAAGGTTTTGAGGCTGACGTTTGGCAACTCGAACCTTCAGCTCCCTCCACAGATTTTCTATGGGATTAAGGTCTGGAGACTGGCTAGGCCACTCCAGGACCTTAATGTGCTTCTTCTTGACACCATCCCCACAATCTTGTCCCTGACATCCTTGGAGAGCTCTTTGGTCTTAGCCATGGTGGAGAGTTTGGAATCTGATTGATTGATTGCTTCTGTGGACAGGTGTCTTTTATACAGGTAACGAGCTGAGATTAGGAGCACTCCCTTTAAGAGTGTGCTCCTAATCTCAGCTCGTTACCTGTATAAAAGACACCTGGGAGCCAGAAATCTTTCTGATTGAGAGGGGGTCAAATACTTATTTCCCTCATTAAAATGCAAATCAATTTATAACATTTTTCACATGCGTTTTTCTGGAAGAAGATTGTAGACCTACACAAGGCTGGAATGGGCTACAAGACCATCGCCAAGCAGCTTGGTGAGAAGGTGACAACAGTTGGTGCGATTATTCGCAAATGGAAGAAACACAAAAGAACTGTCAATCTCCTTCGGCCTGGGGCTCCATGCAAGATCTCACCTCGTGGAGTTGCAATGATCATCTTTTCCTGTTGGCTGCCGAGGAGAGTCTGTTTCTACAAGTGTTAAAATAATGTATGTGAGTATAACAGAACTGATATAGCAGGTGAAAACCAGAGGAATTTCTGTCCTGGAAAAAGTGTTTTTGACACATTTTGAACCCCTCCCTATTGAAAACAGCCATTTCTGGGAGTAAGATTGCAGTACCTATTGCTTCCACTGGATGTCAACAGTCTCTAGACAGTGTTTGGTGATGTTAGGTTGCTCTGGATGGTAATAGAAGAAGAATTTCGAACTAGTCACAGGATGTAAACAGAAGAGGAGGCGCGTTCATGAGCTCGCGCGCGCTGTTTTTTTCCTTTCCTATCGTCCAGTTTTTAATCCGGTTGAAATATTATAGTAAATATACATAAAAGTGTTCCTAAGGATACATTAGGATCAATGATGTTTGATTGTTCTTGGACAAGTGTATAGGTATAGGTTGAACGCGTTCTCTTCACGGTTCAATGGGCGAGTGGACGCTGTATTTTATGAACATAACGCGCCAAACAAACTGAGATTTATGGATATAATAAATGACCTTTTCTAACAAAAGAACCATTGGATGTCTTCGTTGGACACTTGGGAAGCCCCCAGCAGAAGTTCTTCGAAAGGTAAGGGATTTTATATTAGCGATTTAATGCGTTTTATGAGACCCGTGTTGGTTATGGATTTATGCTAATGCATAAAATATGAGAGGGGCTATCCTCAAACAATCAAATGTTGTGCTTTCGCCGTAAAGCCTTTTTGAAATCTGACAATGCTGTGATATTGCCAAGAAGCAGAGCTTTTGATGACTATGCAACACTTGCATATTGATGAATGTTTAATAATTCAACTTTTGGATTTTGAATTTGGCGCCTTACATTTCACCGGGGAGTGTAGGGAGTGGGGGCCCCACCACTGCTCCCTAAGTAGTTAATCAGGCCGGTTCCCGGGAAAGCAGTATATCCTTCACGTCAGACTCGTTAAAGGAAAAAGCTTCTACCAGTTCGTGGTGAGTAATCGCTGTTCTAATGTCCAGAAGTTATTTTCAGTCTTAAGAGATGGTAGCAGCAACAAAATAAAAATACGTTTAAAAAGTTAAACAACGCAAAACAAATGAACAAAATAACACAGTTGGTTAGGAGCACGTAAAACGTCAACCATCCTCTCCAGGGCTGTTCAGTAATATGTTTTACAGTGAGTGTGAACAATTGCATTCAAACCCTAACAAACTATAAACTGGTTTAAAGCAGCAGAGGACCAAAACATAAGCAGATACTAGATATGTATTTGAACTCTGAGTTTGATTAAGATGTTAAATACATTATTTTGCCCAAATCTACACAGCACAGAGACACATTATTCAGTGATATCAAGACCTTCAAAGCTTAGCTGACTTAAATCAGTTTCGCCAGTGGCAGACATTTAACAAGATACCGTATTCCCTTTTTAAAGTTGGGCAAGTTATTTCAGGTGAGGTCTGTTCAGACGGCGAGGAGTATGCATCATTAACATGTAAAGCACCAGAGGCCTGCATCTACCAGATATGTGAGCCGAGGATGCAAATGATTTCACCTCCACTCATCAACAGGTTCCGTGAAATGAAGGCATGATGAGGTCTAGTGGCAGGTGTCATACTGTCAGGGTATGGCGACAGACAGTCACATAGACATGTAGCCTATCTGGCTGAATTTAGATACAGTACCTTGCATAATTTGGATGGGGAAATGACATTGTAAAAGAGGCAAAAATGCATGTTGAATAATGATGCCCACGTAAACAGAATAAACAGAAACAGAATAACATACAGAGGGAAATGGTCTTCTAGCAACAACAAAAAATGCTACATTATATTTCCAATACAGATGGCATGGCCGAAGCATGTTTTTCTCATGTGATAAAGTCCAATATTGCAATGCCAAAAGGATACATACCAGACAACAATTGCCTGCATTTTGGCTGTGGGACACAGGTATATCCCTCTACTGTTTTATAGAGTGAATTATTCATAGGTTGGAAGGTTAGTGAGGCGATTTCGGCTTATCTCTAGTTTAGGCAATCAGTCTCAATTAGTTACGCACCCTCAGAAAAATAAAAAGAATAAATCATGACTGGCCTGAATCCTTCAACCTGTAATTGTCAGTGGTGGTCGCTCTCACACAGCAGTTTAATTCCCTAAGTCCTACTCCAGGTCTTGCCTAAACCTTATAGCATACAATCACAACTTGACAAGCATCCACAACTCACTTCCTGGTTTGATCTGTGCTTCAGACACTGGTCTGATCTACACTAAGGCGCTGCTTATTGTATTAACTAAATCTCCATCAGAATAGAGTAGTCCTTCTGTAGAGCATGGTTTCCCAAAGTCGGTCCTGCCCTTCCACTGGGTGCATGCTTTTGTTTTTGCCCTAGCACTGCACAGCTGATTCAAGTAACTAACTCATCATCAAGCATTGGTTAATGAAGACAAAAACATAGAAAATGAAAGTAGATCGGCGGTAGCTAGAAAACCGGTGACGTCGACCGCTGAAAGCCGCCTGAACAAGGAGAGGGACCAACTTTGGCTGAAGTCGTGACAGCCAATATACTGTGTACTAAGCCTGCCTACTGCACAAACCTTATTCCCACGGAACAGTTTTTATTAGGTTAACGTAATAAAATAATTAAGTCAAGTTTTATAACAAATCTGAGCGGTAGATCTCGGCTTGCTTTTAGACTGCGAAAGTGATCTTTACTCAGAAAAAGTTGATGACCACTGCTGTAGAGGATCCAGACGGTATATAGAACATCTGGAGAGTCTACACTAGACTAGAGTGTATCTATCACATTCTATCTGCAGACTGGGTCAGCTGCCGGGACAGAGTGTGCCGTTTGAAACAATACACCACACTATTTCTGAAGCAGCTGAACAGAGTACCTGCAAAACAACAACAAAGTGGAAAAAATTAAGTATGTTTTTTGTGTTCTCACAATGTTAGTATCACTCCCAGACAGACTCTGACAACAGAGAGATCAAATTAGATTTTAGTCACATGAGCCGAATACAACAGGTGTTACAGTGAAATGCTTACTTACGAAACCCTAACCAACAATGAAGTAAAAAAATACGGATAAGAATAAGAAAAAAAAGTAACAAGTAATTAAAGAGCAGCAGTAAAATAACAATAGCGAAATGATACACAGGGGAGTACCAGTACAGAGTAAGTGTGCGGGGGCACCGGTTAGTTGAGGTAATATGTACATGTAGGTAGAGTTATTAAAGTGACTATGCATAGATGATAACAGAGAGTAGTAGCGGTGTAAAAGGGGGGGGCAATGCAAATAGTCTGGGTAGCCATTTGATTAGGTGTTAAAGGGCCTTATGGTTTGGGTGTAGAAGCTGTTTAGAAGCCACTTGTACCTCAAATCAAATCAAATCAAATTGTATTTGTCACATACACATGGTTAGCAGATGTTAATGCGAGTGTAGCGAAATGCTTGTGCTTCTAGTTCCGACCATGCAGTAGTATCTAACAAGTAATCTAACAAATTCACAACAACTACCTTATACACACAAGAGTAAAGGAGTGAATACGAGTATGTACATATAAATATATGGATGAGCGATGGCTGACCGGCATAGGCAAGATGCAGTAGATGGCATGGAGTACAGTATATACACATATGAGATGAGTAATGTAGGATATGTAAACATTATATAAATGGCATTGTTTAAAGTGGCTAGTGATACATTTATTCCATTCAATTATAATTATTAAAGTGGCTAGAGATTTGGGTCGATGGCCGAACGGCATAGGCAAGATTCAGTAGATGGTTTAGAGTACAGTGTATACATTTGATATGAGTATGTCGGATATGTAAACATTATATACAAAATTGTTTAAAGTGGCTAGTGATACATTTGTTACATCCAATTCCTATGTTTTAAGTGGCTAGAGATTTAAGTCAGTATGTTGGCAGCAGCCACTCAATGTTAGTGATGGCTGTTTAACAGTCTGATGGCCTTGAG
>QNTS01000201.1:993167-1030435 GCA_003317085.1 Hucho hucho
TCAAATCAAATCAAATCAAATTTTATTTGTCACATACACATGGTTAGCAGATGTTAATGCGAGTGTAGCGAAATGCTTGTGCTTCTAGTTCCGACCATGCAGTAGTATCTAACAAGTAATCTAACAAATTCACAACAACTACCTTATACACACAAGAGTAAAGGAGTGAATACGAGTATGTACATATAAATATATGGATGAGCGATGGCTGACCGGCATAGGCAAGATGCAGTAGATGGCATGGAGTACAGTATATACACATATGAGATGAGTAATGTAGGATATGTAAACATTATATAAATGGCATTGTTTAAAGTGGCTAGTGATACATTTATTCCATTCAATTATAATTATTAAAGTGGCTAGAGATTTGGGTCGATGGCCGAACGGCATAGGCAAGATTCAGTAGATGGTTTAGAGTACAGTGTATACATTTGATATGAGTATGTCGGATATGTAAACATTATATACAAAATTGTTTAAAATGCTAGTGATACATTTGTTACATCAAATTCCTATGTTTTAAGTGGCTAGAGATTTAAGTCAGTATGTTGGCAGCAGCCACTCAATGTTAGTGATGGCTGTTTAACAGTCTGATGGCCTTGAGATAGAATCTGTTTTTCAGTCTCTCGGTCCCAGCTTTGATGCACCTGTACTGACCTCGCCTTCTGGATGATAGCGGGGTGAACAGGCAGTGGCTCGGGTGGTTGTTGTCCTTGATGATCTTTTTGGCCTTCCTGTGACATCTGGTGGTGTAGGTGTCCTGAAGGGCAGGTAGTTTACCCCTGGTGATGCGTTGTGCAGTCCTCACTACCCTCTGGAGAGCCTTACGGTTGTGGGCGGAGCAGTTGCCGTACCAGGCGGTGATACAGCCCGACAGGATGCTCTTGATTGTGCATCTGTAGAAGTTTGTGAGTGATTTTGGTGACAAGCCGAATTTCTTCAGCCTCCTGAGGTTGAAGAGGCGCTGTTGTGCCTTCTTCACCACGCTGTCTGTGTGGGTGGACCAATTCAGTTTGTCCGTGATGTGTACGCTGAGGAACTTAAAACTTTCCACCTTCTCCACTACTGTCCCGTCGATGTGGATAGGGGGGTGCTCCCTCTCCTGTTTCCTGAAGTCCACGATCATCTCTTTTGTTTTGTTGACATTGAGTGAGAGGTTATTTTCCTGATTTGGAACCCCTCCCTCATATAAGGGCATATGAATGCAGTACCTATCGCTTCCTCTGGATGTCAACAGTCTCGAGAAAGTGTTTTGATTCTGTTCAGATGCTTTAGAGCAGAGAAGAAGAGGGAATAAGGAAGTGCCTCTTTGGAACTCTATAGGAGTGGATGCGCGCTCTCGGGAAGCGCGCACTGTGTTTTTTACCGTCTTTAGAGCTCAGTTTATATTCCGGTTGATTTATTATAGTAAATATACGTAAAAGTGTTCCTAAGGATACATTTAAAACTATGTTTGATTGTTCTTGGACAAGTTTATAGGTTTAAGATGAACGAGTTCTAGTCACGTTTCAATGGAGTAGTGGACGCTGTNAAGACCTCAGCAGAAGTTCTTCAACAGGTAATTGATTTGTTTTCGCTGTGAAATGTGTTATGTGTGTGCCAAGCTGGCTAATGAATTCATGGCTATGGGAAAAGTATGTGAGGTGCTACCCTCAAACAATCAAATGTTGTGCTTTCACCGTAAAGCCTTTTTGAAATCTGACAACGCTGTGATATTGCCAAGAAACAGAGCTTTTGATGAGTATGGAACACTTGTATATTGGTGGATGTTTAATAATTCAACTTTTGGATTTTGAATTTGGCGCCTCACATTTCACCGGGTAGTGTCGGGAGTGGGGCGCTAGCGCCCCAGCAATCCCCAAGAGGCTACAGGTCTTACATCGGCTGTGGAAAGAGTGATCACAGTCTTCCGGAACAGCTAGTGCTCTCATGCATGTTTCAGTGTTATTTGCCTCGAAGTGAGCATAGAAGTAGTTTAGCTCGTCTGGTAGTCACTGGGCAGCTCTCGGCTGTGCTTCCCCTTGTAGTCTGTAATGATTTGCAAGCCCTTCCACATCAGATGAGCGTCAGAGCCGGTATAGTACGATTCAATCTTATTCATGTATTGACGCTTTGCCTGTTTGGATGGTTTGTCGGAGGGCATAGCAGGATTTCTTATAAGCTTCAGGGTTAGAGTCCCGCTCGTTGAAAGCGGCCCCTCTAGCTTTTAGCTCAATGCGGCTGTTGCCTGTATTCCATGGCTTCTGGTTGGGGTATGTACAGTTGAAGTAGGAAGTTTACATACACCTTAACCAAATACATTTAAACTCAGTTTTTTAAAATTCATGACATTTAATCAGAGTAAAAATTCCCTGTCTTGGGTGAGTTAGGATCTCCACTTTATTTTAAGAATGTGAAATGTCAGAATAATAGTAGAGAGAATTATTTATTTCAGCTTTCATTTCCTTCATCACATTCCCAGTGGGTCAGAAGTTCACATACACTCAATTAGTATTTGGTAGCATTGCCTTTAAATTGTTTAACTTGGGTCAAACGTTTTGGGTAGCCTCTCAGGTTATGTTGATGATATAGGACTCTTTTTACTGTGGATATAGATACTTTGTATCTGTTTCCTCAAGCATCTTCACAAGGTCCTTTGCTGTTGTTCTGGGATTGATTAGCATTTTTCGCACCAAAGTACGTTCATCTCTAGGAGACAGAACACGTCTCCTTCCTGAGCGGTATGACGGCTGCGTGGTCCCATGGTGTTTATACTTGCGTACTATTGTTTGTACAGATGAATGTGGTACCTTCAGGCGTTTGGAAATTGCTCCCAAGAATGAACCAGACTTGTGGAGGTCTACAATTGTATGTATTTTTTCCCATGATGTCAAGCAAAGAGGCACTGGGTTTGAAGGTAGGCCTTGAAATACATCCACAGGTAGACCTCCAATTGACTCAAATGATGCCAATTAGCCTATCAAAAGCTAATTAAACCAATTACATCATATTCTGGAATTTTCCAAGATGTTTAAAGGCACTTAATGTATGTCAACTTCTGATACAGTAGATGTCATAACTGACCAAAACTATAGTTTGTTAACAAGACATTTGTGGGGTGGCTGAAAAACGAGTTTTAACATGCTGATAGAAATTTGGTAAAACGGATTTAAGTTTCTCTGCATTAAAGTCCCCGGCTACTCGGAGAGCCGCCTCTAGGTGATCGTTTTCTTGTTTGCTTATGGCGGAATACAGCTCATTCAATGCTGTCTTAGTGTCAGCCTCTGACTGTGGTGGTATGTAAACAGCTACAGAAAATACAGATGAAAACTCTTTATGTAGATAATGTGGTCTGCAGCTTATCATGAGATACTCTACCTCAGGCGAGCAATAGCTCAAGACTTCCTTAGATATCGTGCACTAGCTGTTATTTACAGAAATACATAGTCCGCCGCCCCTTGTCTTACCAGACGCCGCTGTGCTATCCTGCCGGTGCAGCGTATAACTAGCCAGCTGTATGTTGATAGTGTCGTTGTTGTTGTTAAATAACAAGAGCCAAACATTTCTGAGGAATCTTTGGAGACAGATCATCGTGTAAACTTTGGAAAGAGCTGTATAACGGGAGGCAGACTCAACAGCCTTTAAGACTTAACAGGCTCAAATACTAAGTGTGTAATGAGTGTGTACTTGAGGAAACTGAATGAGGCAAGGCAACAGATGTTAAACGGGAGTCCAAAATTAGCAATGGACCATGTTCTTGTCACAATCCCAGTTATTCTGGTACAGAACCTCTGCTCGTTTCCAAACACATTAGTTAGCACCAGTGTACCTAGCATCTACGTTTGCCTGTAGGAGATCCTACAGTAATACACATCATGTTTCCCCTAAAATATGTGCCCTCAATTTTAGCACAACCCAATTCAGGATAATACCTCTAAACCAGGTGTCATAGACATTGCAATAGACAATAACACTGGACTTTTAACGAACTAGTCAGTAAGGAGGAAAAGCTATAAAATCATCTATTACTACTGAACCCTACCATAATGTGTTATCGATTAAGCGTCTGTTTCTGCATGGTCTCGGTACCTCTTCTGCTTTGGTCTGATCAACTGCAACCTCCATAGTAGGAACAACGAGGTGGTAGGCAAAGGTGCTCATGGCCCCAGGGATCTGTAGTGAGCTGACGTTTGGTCAGGAGCAGTTTCCACCTCAAGTACAGCTCTGCAGCTGTCTCTGAAAGGTAACAACAGACAGAACGAGAGAGAGAGATTAAAGAGAAAGAGAGGAGAGCAAAAAGGGTGAGGGGGGTGAGAGACAGAGAGATAGAGGAGAGAAAAGAGAGAAAGATGTGTCATTAAATAGAGAAGAGTAATGAGTTTGGCGCAATATAAGGACTAGGGGGGAAGGGAAAAGCTAAAACTACAATGCTAAAATAACAGTACTCGTTCAGAATGCAGACAGAATATAGACAGAAGACGGACAGAGAGACAGCCAGAAAGACAGACAGAACTGTGTCAGTATTCTATGGTAGCAGAGGCTGGGGGCTTTGAAACAGAGCACTTTATAAATAAGCTGTGGGGAACAGTTTCTAATAAATGTTTCAAAGTTGGAAAAAGCTGAGATGTATTTTAAAGATTAAAGATTTTTTTCTGGGTTTTTATTTAAATATATTTTGGTTTACTGTGGCTTGGTGTAGCAGTCCCCCTGGATGTACTGTGGGAGGATGAGGGAGGTAGTTTGGAATAAATATGGGTATCTAGAAATTTGAAAAGCAAAAAGGGGAGATGATTAGCATGCATTTTCAAAGTAGTCAGGTCTTTCATTTCTCTACGGAAAATGTTTCAGTGTTTGTACCAACCATTCAATTTTGTGTGGACAGTTTCATTGGTAAAAAATGGTCACCCACAAAGGTGGAGTAGCTAATGTCCACTCCCTGTCAAAGAGGTCAATGTTAAAAGTACACTGAAAGTATTACAAACAAAAACTAAAGATAAAAGCATCACACTATTACTGAACACCCATGATTCTGAGCTGATTTTCATTATTCAAGATCAGTGCTGGCCTGAGGGGGAATCAGTCATTCTCCCTACCGTCACGGGAGGAATGGAAGCTAAAGAAATATAGCTTACTGTACAGGAACATAGAGGAATCTAAACTAGTAAAGAAATACTTACTGTACACACAGAATGAGCATGTAGAAAAGCTGACCCACAGTGGATTATGCAGCACCAACATGACAAACAATACTCAAACAGAAACAAGAATCAGAGAGGAAATGTCCAACATCTTTAAAAGTTTTGCTTGGCAAAAAACAGGCTAATCTCTACTCTTTGCTTTTAAACCACTGAACAAAAAAACACTCACAGTTAAATATCTGTCCTCTATCATAAATGTCAAATGAAGAGTCTACCATTTGCAGCAGGAAGGACCACTACATAAAACTCTTCATTATTATTATGCAGCGCTCACTCCTCTGTACTACGCTACCCAGACCATTCATTAGACCACGCTGTAACAGCAGAAGCACTGCCTGCAACCATCAGCTAGCCAGGCTTTTATCAATTCACAATGCTCACAGTACACTACCCTGCCCCGCAGAAGTTGTTATAGAGTGCTTCCCAGTCCAGCGATAGAAAAACCCCAAAACTTCTGACTCCATCTCATAATGACATTCTGGTAATGATGTAAATTCACGCTGTTATGAATGTTTACATAATTTATCCCTGTATGTAAGTGGAAATTAGATAAGCTTTCCTCCCTGCAGGTGCTGTAAATCTTCTAATGGTGGTGTATGTTCTGCAGTCCACCTCTAATCAATTCATAGAGACTGGGGAATGATCTGCTGTGTGTGACGCCAGGCCTCAGGGGGCTAGCTGATCAATTGATCCTTAAACTTAACTGGATCACTGTATTGCATACTGACATGCTGTCTGACTCTGAACAGAAATACAGTGGGGGGAACAAAATAAAGAAATGAGCAGTATAATCATGTCACAGTTAGTGTAGCAGATAATGCAAGCCAGCTGTACACACATGCTGTGCCCATGTTTGATACATGCACATAATTTAAATATGTTGTAGGTAAGTAAAAGCAAAATCATTGGCCAAGTTCTGAATTCAAGGAAAAGTGGGAACATTTTTGAAATTGGAGTTCTCCAAAGGATGTGTTTTCATTGGAAAAATACATAACTTTTGTTCATACAGAAACTCAATGCATTCTATTCAAAACGTGAGAGACAGAAATGGCCTTGCATTGTGTAGACAGTTCATTACCAGAGGGTGGTCAATGGGGATTATATTTGCATCTTTTGAGTAAAAAAGCATACATCACACTTTAATAAAAGAGATTACGTTTTTTTAAGTGAATAAGAACAGGCATCAATATGCATGAGTGAAAAGCTCCACTCTAGCCAGTTAGTGGCGTGCTAGAGCCTCATAAGCACAGGCTGTGTGATGCTGCATGTCGTTTCCTGCCCTGCACTATAAATCCACTCTCCCCGGCTCAATATAAAGCATAATCTTTGTGCAAACCTAATTTTAGTAACAAGAAAGCAATAATAGCAGTAGGATTTTGTTCTGCAAAGCACAGCCATTTTTCTAGTCTGTTTTCTTTATTTCTATCGAAATAACTAATTGAACTGTACTTCTTTCTAGGTAAAATAGACTCAAGTCTTATGGTAGTATCCAAAGAATTAGTTTTTACATTTTGCTGCGGGCTAATTATTATGCTCTTCAACTTCTACGATATTTTCAAAATTGTGTTATTAGAGGAGCATGTTAACATTAGCTAAACATACTGTATCTTAAAATCATATCATGGGCAAATTGCATATAATGCAGGAAAATATGTTCCCTTACAGATTGATTCTTGCCTTTATCTATTGATCCTACCCTTATGGAAAAACAAAATGAATTTCATGTGAAGTGTTCCAAAAACATGTGATCTTTTGTGAAGTTAATATGATAACATGTGATAAATTAAACTACACGTGAAAATGTGATCACGTGAAGTTCCAAAAACACATGCTTTCATGTGAAATTTCATGTAAAATCATGTGATTTTCCACATGTGAAATCATGTGGTTTTTCTGTAAGGGTATACACGGAGTGTACATCAGTGTAGATGAAGGGGAGAATTTTTAAGCCTTGAGACATTAATTGTGTATGGGGGGGTGGCAATTCAATATTAGGAAGGTGTTCTTAATGTTTTGTATACAGTAGTAGGTACCAGTATATACTGTACGCAACTGCGTTTCTAAGAACGTCATAACAAAGGGTTTAATGTCCACCATTAATTTAGTATATTTTCTTTAAGGTTCTGTTGAACTGGTGAGTTACTAAGCATTCAAACTCAACAAGCAGAAAAGGTAGAGGGAAATTAAAGAGAGAGCGCAACATTGAGATAGAAGGAAAAAGAGAGAGAGCGAGGTAGGAGAGAGAGCGGGAGCAAGATCGAGAGAGCGGGAGAGAGAGAAAGAAAGAGAGAAGGCTCTGTTGAAATGTGTCAGACAAGCTGGTTTACTAGCGAGGGTTTATTGATTGTGCACTAATTGATGACCGACATAGATTATAAAACATGCCATGGTGCTGCCTTCCAAGAGGGCCGTCTCTATTGGGCAGGCATATTGCTGGTGTGTTGGATCTCTTATAGTCACATGCTAACCTTTACAAGCCTAACTTAAAATCATAACACCATAAATAAAATAAAAAGATAACAAGTAACAAATAATAACTGGTTTGTTGAGCGAACCAGAGAGCTATATATATATACACACACACAGTTAAAGTCAGAAGTTTACATACACCTTAGCCAAATACATTTAAAATAAATTTTTCACAATTCCTAACATTTAATCCTAGTAAAAATTCCCTGTCTTAGGTCAGTTAGGATCACCACTGTATTTTAAGACTGTGAAATGTCAGAATAATAGTAGAGAGAAAAATTTAATTCAGCTTTTAATTCTTTCATCACATTCCCAGTGGGTCAGAAGTTTACATGCACTCAATTAGTATTTGGTAACATTGCCCTGAAATTGTTTAACTTGGGTCAAACGTTTCGGGGTAGCCTTCCACAAGCTTCGCACAATAAGTTGGGTGAATTTTGGCCCATTCCTCCTGATAAAGCTGGTGTAACTGAGTCAGGTTTATAGGCCTCCTTGCTCGCACATGCTTTTTCAGTTCTGCCCACAAATTTTCTATAGGATTGAGGTCAGGGCTTTGTGATAGCCACTCCAATACCTTGACTTTGTTGTCCTTAAGCCAATTTGCCACAACTTTGGAAGTATGCTTGGGATCATTGTCCATTTGGAAGACCCATTTGCGACCAAGCTTTAACTTCCTGACTGATGTCTTGAGATGTTGCTTCAATGTATCCACCTAATTTCCTTCGTCATGATGCCATCTATTTTGTGAAGTGCACCAGTCCCTCCTTTAGCAAAGCACCCCCACAACATGATGATGCCACCCCCGTGCTTCATGGTTAGGATGGTGTTCTTCGGCTTGCAAGCCTCCCCCTTTTTCCTCCAAACATAACGATGGTCATTAAAGCCAAACAGTTCTATTTTTGTTTCATCAGAACAGAGGACATTTCTCCAAAAAGTACGATCTTTGTTCCCATGTGCAGTTGCAAACCGTAGTGTGGCTTTTTAATGGCGGTTTGGAGCAGTGGCTTCTTCCTTGCTGAGCGTCCTCTCTGGTTATGTTGATATAGGACTCAGTTTACTGTGGATATAGATACTTTTGTACCTGTTTCCTCCAGCATCTTCACAAGGTCCTTTGCCGTTGTTCTGGGACTGATTTGCACTTTTCGCACCAAAATACGTTCATCTCTAGGAGACAGAACGGTCTCCTTCCTGAGCGGTATGATGGCTGCGTGGTCCCATGGTGTTTATACTTGCGTACTATTGTTTGTACAGATGAACGTGGTACCTTCAGGCGTTTGGAAATTTCTCCCAAGGATGAACCAGACTTGTGGAGGTCTACAATTTTTTTTCTGAGCTCTTGGCTAATTTCTTTTGATTTTCCCATGATGTCAAGCAAAGAGGCACTGCGTTTGAAGGTAGGCCTTGAAATACATCCACAGGTACACCTCCAATTGACTCAAATTATGTCAATTAGCCTATCAGAAGCTTCTAAAGCCATGACATCATTTTCTGGAATTTTCCAAGCTGTTTAAAGGCACAGTCAACTTAGTGTATGTAAACTTCTGACCCACTGGAATTGTGATACAGTGAGTTATAAGTGAAATAATCTTTCTTTAAACAATTGTTGGAAAAATTACTTGTGTCATGCACAAAGTAGATGTCCTAACCGACTTGCCAAAACTACAGTTTGTTAACAAGACATTTGTGGATAGGTTGAAAAACTAGTTTTAATGACTCCAACCTAAGTGTATGTAAACTTCCGACTTCAACTGTATATATATATATTTAAACTGGGTGGTTCAACCCCTAAATACTGAGTGGCTGACTGATGTGGTATATCAGACTGTATACCACGGGTATGACAAAACCTTTATTTTTACTGCTCTAATTACATTGGTAACCAGTTTATGATAGCAGCAACGCATCTCTGGGGTTTGTGGTATATGGCCAAAATACCACGGCTAAGGGCTGTATCCAGGCACGACGCAACTTAGCCGTGTTACATTGGCCATATACTAATCTCCTCAGACCTTATTGATTAAATATATTTGTTTTTATGAAATCAAGATTGGTATCCCCAACACTTTGCCATAAACCTTTGCCATAACACAGACACTGTACACATTTCCTCTAAACCTTGAAACTTGAAAAACATTTCCAGACAGACATGATGCTGTTACAGATAAATGGATGTCTGAGTGCTGTGAATACAAGTGAAATAATGCTCATCATCTGTATACCGCTCTGATAAATATGGGAGTAAACCAGTAAATCTCCAGGCAGAACACTCCGCCTGTGATTAATCTTGTACGTAGAGAGTGAACTATGATCGCTCGCTGCACTCCATTCCACTGTGTAATCTTGTCTGTGAAAGATGGCTCAGTAGGCAGCTGCCCATGTGCATTTGTGAGAATGTGATTGATATACTGTAAATAGATGTGAACGTCTAATGAGAGGAATAGAATAGGAGTGAGAATGGCGGTACGGACTTGACCCTCTCAACTAGGAGTTTTCTTCGCAATAAGGGTAAATGAAAGACATTTGTCTATGGGCGTCAAGCCATAAAGGTATTCAAATGAAATGGAATGAGATTGGAATTGGAATCATTCAAGCGATGTCATGCAGAATTCCATTCTCATATATTATGCCTTTCTCTAATGGCTAATAATTGCTGTGTCACAGGCTGTGCAATAAAGAAGTATTCTCTCTCTAGAGTCCAAGTGAAACATATTATTCTCTACACTACAGTATAATGTGTAGGAGTGAGGAGGAGGATGACATTCTGCTGTGTCATCGGATTCAGCTTTGATGTCATGACTGAGAGACTGACAGCCACCTACGTGCAGAAAGAACAGACAGTTCCAGAACAGTTCCAGCCAAGCAGACAGATGTGATCACATAACTTCCTTTATGGGAACATCCCTGGGGTGACCCTGTCTGTGCAGTGTGACAATACATTGGCTAATTGAGTCAAGGGTAATCAGTGTCTACACAAACACCTCCAAATCTATTCTGCATCATCCACACACTCTGGTTAATGAAGCTGAGGAAATAGCTTGGGAAGAATTACAAAGTGAGTGGGGAATTAGAGCTTTGGATACTACACTACAGTACTAGCTACCAATAAGATGTTTAGAACATGCACTCAACTCAAGGTTTAAGTCACAACTTATCTGAGTAGGAATGATCATCTAGGATCTGTTTTGTCTTTTAGATAATAATAAATACAATTTCAGTACATTACATGGACAGTGGAGACCTGATCCTAGGTCAAGCACTCCTACTCCGAGGCACTTTATGAATTTGGACCCTGGTCATGAATACTGTTGAGGGAGAGTAATAACCGTATTCATTCTCCTTTCATGACAGATATTATCATTTGCAATACTGTGCTTAGGATTTGCAGCAGATGTGAAATAGCGTAGAAATACACACGTTGACGGAGATACATACAGAAGTTGATGCTTAAACTGAGTTTCCTGAACAAGGTTTTCTTTAAAGGGAAATGTCGAAAATTTTCCAGCACCACCCCAACGTCAACATAAGTGAAAATGCCACGTTTTTCTATGTTTTGTAGTAAAAAAGATAGAGGAAGATAAGTGTTTCCAATGACATCAGTGTGTATTTTAACCAATTATGTGTAGGCATTGCCTACTAATTGACTACTAATTGGTTGATGATGTCCTTGAAAACGTATCTTCCTCTATCTTTTTTACTACAAA
Source organism: Hucho hucho (assembly GCA_003317085.1). Lineage (NCBI taxonomy): Eukaryota > Metazoa > Chordata > Actinopteri > Salmoniformes > Salmonidae > Hucho > Hucho hucho. The sequence continues at coordinate 1,004,518 of QNTS01000201.1, forward strand.
AATAGAATAGCGCCATTTTCACATACGTTGATGTTGAGGTGGTGCTGGAGATGATGAATATGAAGTTAAACATTTTTTAAATGTCCTTTTAAAACAAACAAATGGATCAATCTTCCTTGCAGCTTCCATGTTCTGCAATCTATATATTCCATGTCAATGCTATTATGTTGAGCAGAGTGAATGTGAGAGATATGGAGAAGCTGGAGACTCATGTCTCCCTCTCTAACTTTAAGCACCAGCTGTCAGAGCAGTTCGCAGATCACTGCACCTGTACATAGCCCATCTGTAAATAGCCCATCCAACTACCTCATCCCCATACTGTTATTTTTTTTTGCTCCTTTGCACCCCAGTATCTCTACTTGCACATTCATCTTCTGCACATCTATCACTTCAGTGTTTAAACCACTTAGGGATCATTGGGGCGCTAGCGGTCTCGTGCCGGTCTCGGTCTCGTGCCCAGGAGAAGTTATTGACATACGTGGTGCCTTCACTATTTCTTCTTCTGTTCGGTTCTGGCCAATGATAAAGCCTTCAAACACTGTCTAAAGACTGTTGACATCTAGTGGAAGCCATAGGTACTGCAATCTGGGAGCTATTTTACATGGATTTCAATAGGAAGCCTATCAAACTGAGGAAATGTAAAAAAAATAATTCTGGACAGGAATTCATCGGGTTTTCACCTGCTATATCTGTTCTGTTATACTCACAGACATTATTTTAACAGTTTTAGAAACTTCGGAGTGTTTCCTTTCCAATAGTACTAATTATGTGCATATCCTAGTTTCTGGGCCTGAGTGGCAGGCATTTTACTTTGGGCACGCCAGACTCTCCAAAACCGTCACCACTGCTGATGATGCCTAAAGAGTTAATTGCTAAATTGTAATTATTTCGCCACTATGGCCTATTTATTGCCTTACCTCCCTTATCTTACCTCATTTGCACACACTGTATATAGACTTTTCCATGGTGTTATTGACTGTATGTTTGTTTATTCCATGTGTAACTCTGTGTTGTTGTTTGTGTCGCACTGCTTTGCTTTATCTTGGCCAGGTCGCAGTTGTAAATGAGAAATTGTTCTCAACTTGCCTACCTGGTTAAATAAAGGTGAAATAAAAAAAATAAAAAAATAATCTACACAAATTATTTGCAATAGTGTAACCTCTCTTCGGCTAGATTGAATTTGTATGAGTGCAGAGTGGATCTTACAGCCCAAAAATGTATGAAATGTTTCCAATCTGAATTTCAACAGTTGAGTTCTGCTTTGACAAACACATTTTGAAGCTTATGTACTGCTATACCTGTTTTAATCAGAAGTGAGTACTCTGAAAGGATTACAAGATGGAAAATCCATTTAGAAAAGCAGTCTATCAGAATGTCAAGGTTTATTTAGGTCACTTATGTACTGCCTAATGCAAGACAGAGAAAGAAAGAGGGGGAGAGAGAGAGAGAGTCAGATACATTTGAATCCTAAGGTGCAGCACTACTCAGTAGTGAAACATGGTGTCCCTTGCCATTAAATATAAAAAATGCATGCATCCGTATATCATGTATATTTCAGGCAACATTTATGGATAATGGCTTTGGTTGTCAATTGTAATTGAAATAATTTATTCCATTGTGGTCTATTCCTGAATCCCAGCGTGGAGAGACTTTTATGGCAACCAATATTTCGATATCAGATCAGCTCTGGTGAAAAAGGATCTGTGATCTAATTATTCTTGGCCTGTTTGTCCATGAATAAGTTGAGCGCTCACTGGCCACAACATACAGTGAATAAATTCCGACACAATCTCTTGTTCACTGGTAAAATGCAATAGATGGGAACTTTAAAGTGGATTATTAAAGTGGATTATTATTTGCTTAACAGGGTTTAGCAAAGCCTATATTGAATAGGAATCTAGAATCACAGACAATATGCAGAGACGAGGACATTTTATTGTCTTGCTCCAATGTCCACAGAGCACAATCACAGCAACAGATAAAAGTAAATGGGTTCCTTTGGGAGATCCACTGATCTGCCGAACAAACAGCCTTGTGGACTCCATGGAAAATATTTGGTTATATCCCGATGACCCTAATATATAGACTTTAAAGACACACACTGCAAGTGGTGAATTAAACATCCCACAACAAACAACTCTCCCCTTACATACAACAGAACTCTGGAGAATTCCAGCTCAGAGTGGTGGATGATTCTGCTTGGAAGGAATATTTGACGACGGTGACACTGCTCCTCTTTCATTCCAGCAACGGCCAATCCGCTGTGAACCTTCAGTTTAAAATAGAACGAAACACACACATTGCTACAACAATACCCAATTAAATGATGAAAGTCAACAATCCAAAAAATTGGTATGCTTGGCTCCGTAATCCCCAAAGAAGTATATGTTGTACTATAATTGGATCCCAAAGCACCCATTCGAAACACATCAACACAGTGGCATCTCTGCTTTGAAGACAGCTGCAAAGTAAGATAAGTAGAAAGTGTTACAGCGCTAGCCCAAACATGATTTATTATGTGGTTAAAGTGTCTCAAAATATTGAGACCGGTGAGCCTACCTGGTGCCTCTCAAGAGTGCTACTTGAAAAGATTAATAGTGTGATAGGAGCTATTCAGACTCAGCTGCAACTGAATGCGCAATAAGGACAAAGAGACACGGAGCACGTGGATGTATGTGTGTGGTATGACGAGCAAACATACCATCCTTGAGTTCGCAGCTCTTTCCATGAAAAAAAGATGGAGAAGACAGACTAGTTTGTAGTTTCCCAAATCCCTATTGCTGCTGCATCTAATGCTACACATTCAATTGGAATTGTAGCCTCTAATTAGTCAATGGACATTAGCACACAGCAGCCATATAGAGACGACCTGCCAATTGTTTTGATGTGATTCTATTAGCATGATAATAAGGACAGTTATATTATCTTTCTCTGACTGGCAGTCTACTGTTACCATAAGTGACTACAGTTTTCTGAAGGAACAGACTACAATAAGAACACATTATACGGGTAGTTGTATGTATGAAAGAGTGAAAGACTAATAGACTGTGTAGTTGCTTTTGCTGATTACAGAGGGCAAGAACAAAGTAGTAATCAGGAGTGTAAGACCAAAAACAAACGGTCCACAAAAAAGTTATAGTATCTTATCTGGGACAAAAAAACATTGAAAACCTGGCTTAATTTACAAAGGATTAACATACAATCCCTGGCCAGACTATTAGGTAAACTACAGCGTTCATTAAATTGATCGCTCCTTAAGATAGTGAGTCACGTGGCTGTGGTTTGCTATATAAAGCAGGCAGACAGGTTTAGAGACATTCAGTTACTGTTCGTTCGAACATTAGAATGTGCAAAACAAGTGACCTAAGCGACTTTGAGTGTGGTATCATCATCGATGCCAGGCAAGCCGGATCTAGTATCTCAGAAACGGCTGCCCTCTTGGGCTTTTCAAGCACGACCGTGTCTAGGGTTTACTGACAATGGTGTGACAAATAAAATACATCCAGTCAGCGGCAGTCCTGGGGGCGAAAGCAGCTCGTTAATGACAGAGATCAAAGGAGAATGGCAGGAATCGTGTAAGTTAACAGGCAGGCACCAAACAGACAAATAACAACACAGTACAACAGTGACATGCAGTACGACATCTCGGAACGCACAACATCGATTCTTGTTGCGGATGGGCTATTGCAGCAGACGACCACACTGGGTTCCGCTCCTATCAGCTAAAAACAAGAAGTGGCTCCAGTGGGCACGCAATTACCAACAACGGACAATTGAGGAGTGGTAAAGTGTTGACTGGGCTATTGCATCAGCAAGGATCAACATCCCTGTGGAACGTTTCAGACAACTTGTAGAATGCCCTGAAGAATTCAGGCTGTTCTAGCGGCAAAGAGGGGTCCGATCTGGTACTAGATGGGTGTACGTAATAAACTGGCCAGTGAGTGTATTATTTTTTTTAAACCTTTCTTTATTCACACATTTCCAGGAAGATAAATGTATTGCTGTGCACTGTATGTAGAGACAGAAACTCAGAAAAAAAAAAAAGTCCTCTCACTGTCAACTGCGTTTATTTTCAGGAAACTTAACATGTGCAAATATTTGTATGAACATAAGATTCAACAGACAAACTGAACAAGTTCCACAGACACATGACTAACAGAAATGGAATAATGTGTCCCTGAACAAAATCTAAATTAACAGTCAGTATCTGGTGTGGCCACCAGCTGCATTAAGTACTGCAGTGCATCTCCTCCTCATGGACTGCACCAGATTTGCCAGTTCTTGCTGTGAAATGTTACCCCACTCTTCCACCAAGGCACCTGCAAGTTCCCGGACATTTCTGGGGGGGAATGGCCCTAGCCCTCACCCTCCGATCCAACAGGTCCCAGACGTGCTCAATGGGATTGAGATCCGGGCTCTTCGGCTGGCCATGGCAGAACACTGACATTCCTATCTTGCAGGAAATCACGCACAGAACAAGCAGTATTGCTGGTGGCTTTGTCATGCTGTAAGGTCATGTCAGGATGAGCCTGCAGGATTGGTACCACATGAGGGAGGATGTCTTCCCTGTAATGCACAGTGTTGAGATTGCCTGCAATGACAACAAGCTTAGTCCGATGATCTGTGACACACCGCCCCAGACCATGACGGACCCTCCACCTCCAAAATCAATCCCGCTCCAGAGTACAGGCCTCGGTGTAACGCTCATTCCTTTGACGATAAACCCGAATCCGACCATCACCCCTGGTGAGACAAAACCGCGACTCATCAGTGAAGAGCACTTTTTGCCAGTCCTGTCTGGTCCAGCGACGGTGGGTTTGTGCCCATAGGCGACGTTGTTGCCGGTGGTCTGGTGAGGACCTGCCTTACAACAGGCCTACAAGCCTTCAGTCCAGCCTCTCTCAGCCTATTGAGGACAGTCTGAGCACTGATGGAGGGATTGTGCGTTCCTGGTGTAACTCGGGCAGTTGTTGTTGCCATCCTGCACCTGTCCCGCAGGTGTGATGTTCGGATGTACCGATCCTGTGCAGGTGTTGTTACACGTGGTCTGCCACAGCGAGGATGATCAGCTGTCCGTCCTGTCTCCCTGTAGCGTTGTCTTAGGCGTCTCACAGTACGGACATTGCAATTTATTGCCCTGGCCACATCTGCAGTCCTCATGCCTCCTTGCAGCATGCCTAAGGCACGTTCACGCAGATGAGCAGGGACCCTGGGCATCTTTCTTTTGCTGTTTTTCAGAGTCAGTAGAAAGGCCTATTTAGTGTCCTAAGTTTTCATAACTGTGAACTTAATTGCCTACCGTCTGTAAGCTGTTAGTGTCTTAACGACCGTTCCACAGGTGCATGTTCATTAATTGTTAATGGTTCATTGAACAAGCATGGGAAACAGTGTTTAAACCCTTTACAATGAAGATCTGTGAAGTTATTTTTATTTATTTTTAATTATCTTTGAAAGACAGGGTCCTGAAAAAGGGACGTTTTTTTTTTTTTGCTGAGTTTACACTATGTGATTAAGCTCTATTATGCCATGGCAGGTGTGCTCACTTTTATTACTACCCAAATGTCACGGGTGGACTGGCATTTAGGTTAATTAACAGGATTATGGCCAGAGGGGAAATAATGGAGCATTCTGCCATGAGAGTCCACCTTCTTCTGTCTCCCATGTTGCTTTGCTTACCAAAGACAAGGAAACACTGACAACGTTTAGCTAAGTTTACCCTTTCAACACTCCATCACAAGGTACAATTATTCAGGGTAGCAACCAGCAGATAGAGGTCTTATTCCCCACAGAAAAAAACTAACTCTAAAATACAGTAATTTGCAATGCATCTCTGGTTGAAGCGATGGACTTTGACCACTTGACCATCACTTAATTTGCTTTTTTCTGTGAGGATTCCTCATGTCCTCGAAGAGAATATGTGGTGACACTGTCTAGGTGAAATAAATAAAAAATTACTAATCACCTGTCTAAAAGTTAAGAGTATAGTATTGTACAGTCTGGATGTCAGAGGTGACTTGCAGCAGTGAGGAAGAGGCAGTGGAACGCAGGGTGTCTGTCCCCCTGACAGGACTGTGGAGGCTGAAGTAGGCTATAGCATGGCTCTGCAACATCGTACGGTTCTCCTGCAACAACACAGCACAGCTTAGTGCTTCAGCTCTAGAATAAAATACATAGGATCTGTGCAGCATCTGAATACTCATCAAGGTCTTAACAAAATCATGGTCATGAATGTGTACAGAATAGTAAATGACGTCAAACTTATTTGTTTGATAACATGATGTCTGACATTGGTATCCTTCCGGATAAAATATACATTGAAGCAAACAGGATATAGCACAGCATAGCTAACACAGTGGTTGAGATGGTAGGCATACTCCATGGCATTATTTTAGAAAATGCCTGTGGCAGCATTTTTCCAGTAATATTGCCATAGTCCATGATATTTTGTCCAGATTGCCTTCTAAGACAGAGATCTTCTACTTTTTCTTGCCCCCTTCCAGGGATCCCATCTTACGTTAGCAAAAAAAACCTTTAAGTCTTGTCTTATCATCAGGTGAATGACAACGGCAAGGAGAATTAATTGACATTTTAAAAATCAGATACTCCAGTGAGTATAATTGGCTCAATATTAGGAGTTGAGAAATACAGTTGACATCATTAGAAAGAAGATATTCCCCTCTTTTCTACTGTAGGTATGCCATTAATAATGTTGATAGCGATATTCATTTAATTGAAAAGAAATCCCTTTTTTCAAAATAGATTTTTGTGGACCCCTGCAGTAAGACCGCGGACCCCTAAGGGGCATAATTACTGCCAGGAAAATGTCATTAATGATGGGCTGATCTAATGTCAGGAGTTGTTTTTGTGATATATATTTTCTTGGGAAGCCTTGAAGGCTGACAGAAAGCCATGTTTTTCTACTGTGGTGGAGAGCTGAGGTAAACACAGAGTGAGTAAATAATTTTGACCTCCTATTCAACCAGCTGATGTTGCTTCACCAGGGAAAAACACATACAGCACTGCTTTGGTCCAGTAGTACATAAACACAATGTGTATACAGTACATTCAACATGTACAGTATGTGAGCACTCTAGGATAATTCCATGATAAGACTCAGGTTCACACAGAAGGGAGGGGCGATTCCTGCACCCACATAAAAAATATAGTTTACTATAGAATAATATAGTACTTACTATAGAATTCTGTAGTATAATGTAGAGTCCTATACTCCACACTGTAGTATCCCTCGATCGTGTAGTGCTTACTGTATAATTGTGTAGTATACTGGAGAGTACTATACTACACACTGTAGTATCCCTCGGTCACGTAATGCTTACGTTATACTTTTTAGAACAATTGGACTACTAGCTAGCTTTACTGATAGCTTTGTCGATGCTGTTTTGATTTGAACGTGCTTTCCTTGGCGAGCTCATGCCGGGGATTTCAAAATCAAATCAAATTGTATTTGTTACATGCTTCTTACTTATAGGTCCTTTTACAACAATGCATAGTTAAGGCAGCCCCTTGCATCTCTCTGATTGAGGGGTTGGGTTAAATGTGTAAGACATTTCAGTTGAATGCATTCAATTGTACAACTGACTAGATACCTTCCTTTCCCTAAATGACTAGTAAAGTGTAGTATTTACTGTAGTGTTTTTGCAGACATGACTGTAGTATATTATAGTAACACCTGACCAGGGTTAGCTAAAATGTCTTAACTACCAGACTACACAAGTTACTGTTTAATGAGGGGAAGACCTCAACCATAACATAAGACACAGGTTTGTGACAGGCCACCTATTGAGTTTTTATTACAATTGTAACATTTAAACGTTAGACAGGTTCTAGGCCCATTAAAGCGAAACAGTACAGAGGAAGATAAAGAACAAGCTAAGTTTATTCAAGCATAGAGGATTAGGTTTGCTTGGTTGAGAGAGAGGAATAACACGCATTTGCAAAACTACATAAAAATGACTTAGATATGTTACTTCCACTAGATAGCTTTCTGAAATCCAACAGTGCTTTTCCATAGATTCAGATGACCAAGCTCACAAGATTACCAAAAACAGTGTCAAGTACTTCTGATGGTAGAAAAAATTACTGTTACCCTCTGCATTTATGTAAACAATAGATATTTTAGAAATACCAATTACTTTACTTAAAAACGGTCACCTTATTAGAGGGTGTTGCCAGTAAACTGCCTGTACCTCAAACCAACAAAGCCTCTCCAAACAAACCAACTGAAAACAAAAGGACATCATTGCAGTGGATTTACATAGTGAAGATCTTGAATATTGTCACACATTAATAAACTCAATGATGGTCAAACTCAACAACATTCAGAACAATCGACCACACCCCAAACATTTATTCAAGACAGCATTGTGATGTCAGTCTACTGTGGGACAGATGGAAGCAGAGATGCAGTTCAGTTTAAAGGTATTTATAGATTCAGATAATGGAGATGAAACATGGCAGGGAATGACTGACTGAGCTTTGTATGGAGTATGATTTATTTAAAAAGAGACACAGAAAGGTAATGGGCAATAACAGCAATGAACATACAGAGCATTCGGAAAGTATTCAGACCCCTTGATTTTTACACATTTTGTTACGTTGCAGCTTATGCTAAAATTGATTAAATTGTATTTCTTTCCTCATCAATCTACACACAATAACAAAGCAAAAACTGTTTTTATACATTTTTGCCAATTTATTAAAAATACTAAACTGAAATATCACATTTACATAAGTCCTCAGACCCTTTATTCAGTACTTTGTTGAAGCACCTTAGGCAGCGATTACAGCCTCAAGTATTCAAGCTTGTAGCGTTCTGTGACGCAACAAACTTGGCACACTTGTATTTGAGGAGTTTCTCCCATTCTTCCCTGAAGATCCTCTAAAGCTCTGTCAGGTTGGATGGGGAGCATTGCTTCACAGCTATTTTCAGGTCTCTCCAGAGATGTTTTATCAGGTTTAAGTCCGGGCTCTTGCTGGGCCACTCAAGGACATTCAGAGACATGTCCCGAAGCCACTCCTGCATTGTCTTGGCTGTGTGCTTAGGGTTGTTGTCCTGTTGGAAGGTAAACCTTCACCCTAGTCTGAGGTCCTGAGCGCTCTGGAGCAGGTTTTCATCAAGGATCTCTGTACTTTGCTCCGTTCATCTTTCCCTCGATCCTGACCAGTCTCCCAGTCCCTGCCGCTGAAAAACATCCCCACAACAGGATGCTAACACCACCATGCTTCATGGTGCCAGGTTTCCTCCAGACGTGATGCTTGGCATTCAGGTCAAAGTTCAATCTTTAGGTGCCTTTTGGCAAACTCCAAGCGGGCATTCGTGTGCCTTCTAGTGAGGAGTGGATTCCGTCTGGCCACTCTACCATAAAGGCCTGATTGGTGGAGTGCTGCAGAGATGGTTGTCCTTCTGGAAGGTTCTCCCATCTCTACAGAGGAACTCTAGAGCTCTGTGAGAGTGACCATCGGGTTCTTGGTCACCTCCTTGACCAAAGCCCTTCTCCCTTGATTGCTCAGCTCTAGGAAGAGTCTTGGTCGTTCAAAACTTCTTCCATTTAAGAATGATAGAGGCCACGGTGTTTTTGGGGACCTTCAATGCTGTAGACATTTTTTTACCTTTTTTTTTACCTGATCTGTGCCTCGAAATAACCCTGTCTTGGCGCTCTACGGACATTTCCTTCGACCTCATGGCTTGGTTTTTGCTCTGACATGCACGGTCAACTGTGGGACCTTATATAGACAGGTGTGTGCTTTTCCAAATCATGTCCAATCAATTGAATTTACCACAGGTAGACTCCAATCAAGTTGCAGAAATTTCTCAAGGATGATAAACGGAAACAGGATGCATCTGAGCTCAATTTCAAGTCTCTAGGCAAAGGGGCTGAATAGATATGTTTTGTTATTTTCGCTTTGTCAATATGGGGTATTGTGTGTAGATTGATGAGGAATTTATTTGACTTGATCCATTTTATAATAAGGCTGTAGAGTAACAAAATATGGATAACGTCAAGGGGTCTGAAAACTTTCCAAATACATTGTACATAATTAATCGGCTGTTAATGGCAATAATCAAGTGGCGCAGCGGTCTAAGGTACTGCATCTCAGTGCTAGAGGCGATAGACCCTAGTTAGAATCCAGGTCGTATCACAACCGGCCGTGATTGGGAGTCCCATAGGTCGGCGCACAATTGGCCCAGTGGCATCCGAGGTTGGCCGGGGTAGGCCGTCATTGTAAATAAGAATTTGTTCTTAACTGACTTGCCTAGTTAAATAAATAAAAAATATATATAAAAGTATGCAAATACAATAAGCATATAAATGGGTAAAATTATGCATAAATATGGCAGCAGTTAACATTGAATGACCTGAAATGAATGAATGTATTTTACCAGGTAAGTTGACTGAGAATACCTTCTCATTTACAGCAACGACCTAGGGAATAGTTAGGGGTAGAGAAGGGGGGTTGAATGAGCCATTTGGAAGCTGGGGATGATTAGGTGGCCATGATGGTATGAGGGCCAGATTGGGAATTTCGCCAGGACACTGGGGATATCACCCTATTCTTATAATAAGTGCTGGCCTGACTCTCTGGCAACAGAGAGTCAGGAAACCGGTTTAACATCTCATCCAAAAAACGGCACACTCCACAGGTTCATTTCCCCAATCACTGCCATGGAGTATTGGGATATTTTTAGACCAGAGGAAAGAGTGCTTCCTACTGGCCCACCAACACCACTTTCAGCAGCATCTGGTCTCCCATCCAGGGACCGACCAGAACCAACGCTGCTTAACTTCAGAGGCAAGTCAGCAGGGGGATACAGGGTGGTTTGCTACTGGCAGAAAGGGGATGCAATAGCATGCTGCCGAAGCTATGGTAGGCCGAAGCTATGGAAGGCACATTTTTCCATAGCTACATAGCATGGCAAGCAAACAAACATTATAAATCTAACAAAAGCAGCAATCATAGCCATAAAGCAGTCATTGTACTGGTATAATTGCACCGGAGGAGATGGCTGCTGTCTTACGGCCCTCTAAACCAATTGTGCTATTGTGTGTTTTTTCACAACTTAATGTTTCTGTCACCGTGTCTTATGACCGAAAATAGCTTCTAGATATCAAAACAGCGATTACTCACCCCAAACTGGAGGAATACTTTTTCTTTAAAAAGTATGACGGGAAGGATTTACTTCAGACTCCCGACAAAGTCATTCGCCTGGAGAAAGGGGGACGAAGGTCTGGGTGCCTTGTAAGGATCAGACGGCAAGTAGGTAATCTCCCTTTACCATTGGTCCTATTAGCCAACGTACAATCAATGGATAATAAAATAGACGAACTACGATCATGTATATCCTACCAACGGGACATTAAAAACTGCAATGTCTTATGTTTCACCGAGTCGTGGCTGAACGACGACATGAATAACATACAGCTGGCGGGTTTTACACTTTTTCAGCAGGATAGAACAGTGGCCTCTGGTAAGGCAAGTGGTGACGGTCTATGTATATTTGTAAACAACAGCTGGTGCACGAAATCTAGGGAAGTCTCAAGGTTTTCCCTCGCCTGAGGTAGAGCATCTCATGATAAGCTGTAGACCATTCTATTTACCAAGAGAGTTTTCATCTATATTCTTCATAGCAGTCTATTTACCACCACAAACCGATGCTGGCACTAAGACCGCACTCAATGAGCTGTGTACGGCCATAAGCAAACAAAAAGACGCTCATCCAGAGGCTCTTGAGCACCTTTACTCCACATACAGAGACCCGTACAAAGCTCTCCCTCGCCCTCTATTTGGAAAATCTGACCATAATTATATCCTCCCGATTCCTGCTTAGAAGCATAAACTAAAGCGGGAAGCACCAGTGACTCGGTCAATAAAAAAGTGGTCAGGTGAAGCAGATGCTAAGCTACAGGACTGTTTTGCTAGCACAGACTGGAATATGTTCCCGGGATTCTTCCGAGTACACCACATCAGTCACTGGCTTCATCAATAAGTGCTTCGATGACACCCTAGTCAGAGACTGTTGTTCTCTCTGCTACCTCACGGCAAGCTGTACCGGAGCGCCAAGTCTAGGTTCAAAAGGCTTCTTAACAGCTTCTACTCCCAAGCCATAAGACTCCTGAACAGCTAATCAAAGGGCTACCCAGACTATTTTCATTGCCCCCCCCCTTTCACACTGCTGCTACTCTCTGTTTATCATCTATGCATAGTCACCTTAACTCTACCTACATGTACATATTACCTCGACTTATCTGTGCCCCTGCACATATCCTCGCTATTGTTACTTTTACTGCTGCTGTTTAATCATGTTACTTTTATGTTCAATTTTATACTGAACACTTATTTTTCTTAAAACTGCATTGACATCTTCTCACAAAAATATCTGTACCATTTGGGATACACACTAATATGACCCCTCTGTGGAAAAGTGAGACTCTCACAAACACATACATGTCATCTATATACAGTAACTTAGTAGAACCCCCCCCCCCCCAGCTTAGACAGGGCTTAGACTGCTATGGGTTATTCATGTGTGACAATATTCAAGACGTTCATTATGTAAAGCCACTGCAATAATGTCCTTTGTTTTTAGTTGGTTGGTTTGGAGAGACTTTTGGGGTTTGAGTTCCAGGCAGTTTACTGTCAGCACGCACCAATAAGGTGACTATCTTTTAAAATATCTATTTATGTAAATGCAGTGGTTAACGGTTTATTTTCTACCATCGGAAGTACATTATTGTTTCACTGTTTTTTGTTATCTTGTGAATCTCTGTGAAAGCACTGTTGTATTTCAGCAAGTTATCTAGTGGAAGTAACAGATCTAAGCAGAGTTGTGGAATCGAGTTACATAACTTTGACTCGAGTCACAAATTTGATGACTAAAGTCTTGGTTTAATAGAAAATGAAATAACTTGAGACTGACTTGGACTTGGAGCCTCAAGACTCTGGACTCGACTTTAACTTGAGACTGATGACTTGAATCCTGACTGGTTGCATCACTGCCTGGAATGGCAACTGCTCGGCCTCCGGGTAGTGCGTACGGCCCAGTACATCACTTTTTATTTCACCTTTATTTAACCAGGTAGGCCAGTTGAGAACAAGTTCTCATTTACAACTGCGACCTGGCCAAGATAAAGCAAAGCAGTGCAACAAAACAACACAGAGTTACACATAAACAGACGTACAGTCAATAACACAATAGAAAAATATATGTACAGTGTGTGCAAACGTAGAAGATTAGGGAGGTAAGGCAATAAATAGGCCATAGAGGCGAAATAATTACAATTTAGCATTAACACTGGAGTGATAGATGTGCAGATGATGATGTGCAAGTAGAGATACTGGGGTGCAAAAGAGCAAAAAGATAAATAACAATATGGGGATGAGGATGTTGGGTGTGCTATTTACAGATTGGCTGTATACAGGTGCAGTGATCGGTAAGCTGCTCTGACAGCTGATGCTTAAAGTTAGAGAGGGAGATATAGGTCTCCAGCTTCAGTGATTTTTGCAATTAGTTCCAGTCATTGTCAGCAGAGAACTGGAAGGAAAGGTGGCCAAAGGAGATGTTGGCTTTGGGGATGACCAGTGAAATATACCTGCTGGAGCGCGTGCTACGGGTGGGTGTTGCTATGGTGACCAGTGAGCTGAAATAAGGTGGGGCTTTACCTAGCAAAGACTTATAGATGACCTGGATCTGGATCCAGTGGGTTTGGTGACGAATATGGCGAGGGCCAGCTAACGAGAGCATACAGGTCGCAGTGGTGTGTAGTATATGGGGCTTTGGTATCACTGGGACCAAGCTTCCTGCCATCCAGGACCTCTATACCAGGCGGTGTCAGAGGAAGAACCTAAAAATTGTCAAAGACTCCAGCCAACCTTGTCATAATGAGAGGGCTGGACATGCCGAGTCCAGATTGGTTTGCCATATAGCACGCTTCTGTTTATTTTTTTATTTTACCTTTATTTAACTAGCAAGTCAGTTAAGAACAAAATCTTATTTTCAATGATGGCCTAGGAACAGTGGGTGTTTTTTTTAACCTTTTTTTACCAACTGCCTTGTTCAGGGGCAGAACAACTTTTTTTACCTTGTCAACTCGGGGATTCAATCTTGCAACCATTTCAGTTACTAGTCCAACCCTCTAACCACTAGGCTACCTGCCGCCCCAGGTAGCCTTCTGGCTATTTGAGCTGGTCAGTATGTGTAGGTAATCATGTCTAATGCAGCTTTTATCAATATATCTCATAGTAGATCTGCATAAGTGTTGCTTTCCAATTTCTGGAGGAACATTACACATTTCTAATTTTGACAGAAAGTCGTTTTCATTTCAAGTAGCTAGCTAATGTTAGCTGGCTGGCTCGCTAGCTAACGTTATGTGTGTTATCTTATTATTCGTATCTCAGTGCCATTTGCTTTGCTAGTTATTGCCTAATGTTAGCTAGTTAACATTGGACTTGGTTAGCTACCTGCAGATTCATGCAGGGTAGTAACGTCATGAGTTGTGATTATGGTTCATTGTTTCCCTAGCTACATTTCTAAACAAAAGACTCCACTATGCAAGTAACCGTTTCAATAGAATGGTTGATAGACGTAGCTGGTAAATTCGCTCTGGCTATCTACGCCAATTTCAGAGCACTCTCGTCTGAATGTGCCAGAGCGTAGAATAACTGATGAATTTACGAACGCTCAACACCCGTTGAATATGGCCAGTGTCAGTAAACATTGACAAAAAAAGTGTAAATTGTTGCCAGCAGCACAGTTAAGGTCACCAACTCTCTGGATAACATAAAAACAGCCTAACCAGCTCTGCTAGGGCGAGTAAAATGGTCAAGCTAGCCAACGTTAGCCAGTTAGCTTGGGTGCTTGACTGATGTTTTTAGGACAGAATGCACAGAAGGTGGGGCTAAAGCTTAAGACCTCTCTAGGATAGGTGTCCCGCTAGCGGGACGAAAGTCGACAACATCTTGAGAAATTGGAAAGCGGCAAATTCAAATAACAAATTGTAATATTAAACATTCATGAAAATACAAGTGTCTTACACGATTCAAAAGCTTAGAATCTTGGTAATCGAACTGTGTTGTCCGATTTACAATAGGCTTCACGGCAAAAGCATAGCATGCGATTGTCTGAGGACAGCGCCCCACATCAACATATTTTTCAACCACCACAGGTGTCACAAAATCACAAATAGCAATAAAATAAATCACTTACTTTTGAAGATCGTCCTCTGTTTGAAATCCCAAGGGTCCCAGCTACACAATGAATGGTCGTTTTGTTCGATAAAGTCCTTCTTTATATCTCAAAAAGTCTGTTTAGTTGGCGCCATTGATTTCAGTAATCCACTCGTTCAACATGCAGACAAAGGAATCCAAAAAGTTACCGGTAAACTTTGTCTAAACAAGTCAACCAACGTTTCTAATTAATCCTCAGGTACTCTAATATCTAAATAAGCTATAATATTTAATATGTAAAGTAGTATGTTCAATAGGAAAGGAAAGTAACGAAGAGCGCACCAAAACAGTACTTTTTTTATGGAGCTCTCTTCAGAAAATTACTTGTTCGTTTTTTCAAAAAACAAGCCTGAACCTTGTTTAAAGACTGTTGACATCTAGTGGAAGCCATAGGTACTGCAATCTGGGAGACTGAAATAATATTGAGCAATAGGTTTGCATTGGAAGAGTAAGAGGATTTTCGCCTCCCATATCAATTCTGTTATACTCACAGACATTATTTTAACAGTTTTATAAGCGTCAAAGTGTTTTCTATCCAATGCTACCAGTTATATGCATATCCATATCCTTACTTTGGGCACGTCAGACAGGCGGAAATCCAGGAAACTAGACCCTACCCCTAAGTTAAGAGGGTGTGAACAATGTTGAATGTGTGTAGACAAAGAAGAGCTCTCCAGTAGTACCAAAATATTCAAAGGCCATTTTCTTAAAAGTGGGGTTACAAGTTTATCAACTTTCAAAGCAAAATTACTTTCCCATTGTTCCTCAAATGCAGTGTATGATATCATTTTGTAGCTCTGTGTCTCTGCTTTTATCCAATGTAAAAAACACAATTTCAAATTTTGCTACATAAGACCGAATCCAGGTGGTCAGTCACATTTACTTATGAAGCTTGCATTTGGAATTTGTTTGAAATGAATTATTACTGTGGCAAAGACGCACCATAGGCGTAGTGGAGATTGTTTTTTTTCTTTTGTTGAAATGTTTGCTATTGCTTTCACATGTTTAAATGCATAGGACATATGTGGTAAATCTGTATTCCAATTAATATTCCATTAATTGCTAGCGTTTGATAATTCCTTCCCTGGGTTATGTCAGAGTTCTGTGTGTCTGTGTCCTATGTCTCTGTCATTCTGGTTGTACGTAATAGGAGTGTGCATAGAAATAGGCTATGTGGCCTGCGCTCCATGCTTCGGAGTCAGAATGTGGATTAAGAGAAAATTACTGTTCCATGAATGCATGGTGTTTGAAATACCATGAATAATCATTAAGTGTGATTAAGATGAATGTACCAATGGATGTGGAAATTGCCTTTTACATTGTAGAACCAGTTTATTGTTTGTAATTGCCAATTGGGTAATTGTATGGTCCTGGGGGCCAAGTGCTTATATTATGTAGGCCTACCTTATGGAGCTCTTGTTAGACAGATTCGATTTGGCTTCTCAAGAGGAGGCTGTACAGTCTTGCCCTTTACCTGTGTCGTTCAGATTGTATCAGGCTTAACCTGTTCTAGAGGCTTTTTCTTTTGGGCTATTGCCTGTTTATATTTGATAAATCTACTTGTATATATTTTGTATGATATAGCGCTTTTACCATTGAATCACCAAGACCTGTAAATAAATCTACACTCTGAGTATGTCAACTTGCCTTGCCTTCTGCGGATTTCATACCCTTACGACTGCTACAAGGTCCCTATTTCACGAGTACATAGGCTAATCAAAATGTGTTGTAGACAAAATAATGAAAAGGGCTGTCTGGTAGCCTAAATAAATAGACCAAGATTTGTAGTTGAACAAGTTGTTGCATGTACATATTTTTGAGTCTTGACTTGAAAACTTGTGACTCGACTTGACTTGCTCTTAGAATGCACGACTTGGACTTGACTCGAGCCTTGACCCGTTCTACTTAGGACTCGACTTGAGACTTGGACCTTGAGACTTGCTTGTGACCTGAATAATAGTGACTTGGTCCCACTTCTGAATCTAAGTCATTTTGTTTACCCTTAATGTGTGTTCTCTGTCAAACAAAAAACCTAATCCTCTAAACTTTGCTTGTTCTTTATATCTAACTCTGTGCGGTTTCCTTTTAATGGGCCAAGAAACTGTCTAATTATGAAGCAGTAACGAAAGCGGCGGATCAGAGAGTGAGTGACAGACAGAATGTTCTCATGCTCACCTCTCTTAGAGGATTTTATTTGCAATATTAACAGGTGCAGGACTTATTGGCCAATAAAATATGTACAGAAAATGACAAACAGGACGTTGACAAAGACTTATAGTATAAACTATTCCTGCAACAACTCTTTGCCTATAACAAAACTCAGGTACAACTCTACTCTAGCCAACCTGTTACCTGCCCAGCCTGCTCTCCCCCAGGGAAAAGCCTAAGTACTCTTTCCCGGAACTCCCTTCAGCTAGGAATGTTACATCATGATAGCCCCAAAACACATTTCTACCATAAATGCGTAATTTCCCATGGACATATCATAAACAACGTTTTTTATTAAAACACACAAACACACACTTCAATAACTTGTGCCATAACTTCTACTTCAAGTCACAATACACATTCATGAAGTAATTCACCCCCGCGATAATTAATTACTCTGGTTATTCCCGTCAACCAATAAATGTTTCTCGATGAGACTAATTTGCCTCCGTAATGCACACTGGCACTTCAAGGAAACAGCACTGCGCTTCAGACAAACACGAGGTAGGTTAAATGCTATAATTATACTCTACCAACACTGATCGTTATTCTAATAATATTTTTCACATTACAAGAGCATGTACTTTTAAATTGGCAGCTTTATACACGGTAGAAACATTTATCAAGTTACATTGTTTTAGTAACTGGCGTGCGCAACAAACACTCGACTTTGGTGCCTTATGTCAAAGTATTGTTGGCAAACGGAATGCGCTACTCAATCCAACATTCTCTTTGGTTTTAGGATTCTTGACTTTACCTTGAAGAGATACAATAAAGTGTCTTTCTTCAACCAATAATTTGTTTCAGTGTCATTGTCTACAAGTCATGGACATGCGTTCCATGACACTAATGTTTAGATGTTAGAATTGTAATGACATTTTTGCTAAGGTTTTGTCTGGTCCGTTGCATTACTTAGAACTGTTGACCCAACTCAATAGGTGGCCTGTCACGAACCTGTCTTATGTTCTTGTTGAGGTGTTCAACTCATTAAACAGTAACTGGCGTAGTCTGGTAGTTTTAGCTAACCCTAGTCAGGTGTTACGTCTACACGCACTACATTAAATACTAGTCATGTCCGAAAAACACAGTAAATACTGCATTATACTACAGTCATGTCTGCAAAAACACAGTGAATACTTTAGTGTATATACAGTGCATTCAGAAAGTATTCAGACCCCTTGGTTTTAATAAATGTTTGCACATTTTATTAAAAAACATAAATACCTTATTTACATAACAATTCAGGCCCTTTCCTATGAGACTGGAAACGGAGCTCAGGGGCATCCTGTTTCCATTGATCATCCTTGAGATGTTTGTACAACTTGATTGGAGTACACCTGTGGTACATTCAATTGATTAGACGTGATTTGGAAAGGCACACACCTGTCCATATAAAGGTCCCACAGTTGACAGTGCATGTCAGAGCAAAAACCAAGCCATGAGGTCGAAAGAATTGTCCGTAGAGTTCCGAGACAGGACTGTGTCGAGGCACAGATCTGGGGAAGGATATAAAAAAAAATATGCAGCGTTTAAAAATATATATATATATATTTCACCTTTATTTAACCAGGTAGGCAAGTTGAGAACAAGTTCTCATTTACAACTGCGACCTGGCCAAATAAAGCAAAGCAGTTCTACACATACAACAACACAGAGTTACGCATGGAGTAAAACAAACATACAGTCAATAATACAGTAGAAAAACAAATATATATGTGCAAATGAGGTAAGGTAAGGAAGGAAAGGCAATAAAATAGGCCATGGTGGAAAAGTAATTACAATATAGCATTTAAACACTGGAATGGTAGATGTGCAGTAGATGAATGTGCAATGTAGAAAAACTGGGGTGCAAGATAAATAAATAAATACGGTAGGGGATGAGGTAGTTGGTTGGGCTATTTACAGATGGGCTATATACAGGTGCAGGGGTCTGTGAGCTGCTCTGACAGCTGGTGCTTAAAGCTGGTGAGGGAGATAAGTGCCTCCAGTTTCAGAGATTTTTGTAGTTCGTTCCAGTCATTGGCAGCAGAGAACTGGAAGGAAAGTCGGCCAAAGGAGGAATTGGCTTTGGGGGTGACCAGTGAGATATACCTGCTGGAGCGTGTGCTACGGGTGGGTGCTGCTATGGTGACCAGTGAGCTGAGATAAGGCGGGGCTTTACCTAGCAGGGACTTGTAGATGACCTGGAGCTAGTCGGTTTGGCGACGAGTGTGAAGCGAGCGCCAACCAACGAGAGCGTACAGGTCGCAGTGGTGGGTAGTATATGGGGCTTTGGTGACAAAACAGATGGCACTGTGATAGACTGCATCCAATTTGTTGAGTGGAGTATTGGAGGCTATTTTGTAAATGACATCACCGAAGTCGAGGATCGGAAAGGATGGTCAGTTTTACGAGGGTATGTTTGGCAGCATGAGTGAAGGATGCTTTGTTGCAAAATATGACGCCAATTCTAGATTTAATTTTGGATTGGAGATGTTTGATGTGAATCTGGAAGGAGAGTTTACAGTCTAACCAGACACCTAGGTATTTGTAGTTGTCCACATAATCTAAGACAGAACCGTCCAGAGTAGTGATGCTGGACGGGCGGGCAGGTGCGGGCAGAGTTCAGTTGAAGAGCATGCATTTAGTTTTACTTGCATTTAAGAGCAGTTGGAGGCCACGGAAGGAGAGTTGTATGGCATTGAAGCTCGTCTGGAGGGTAGTTAACACAGTGTCCAAAGAAAGGCCAGAAGTGTACAGAATTGTGTCGTCTGCGTAGAGGTGGATCAGAGACTCACCAGCAGCAAGAGCGACATCATTGATGTATACAGAGAAGAGAGTCGGCCCAAGAATTGAACCCTGTGGCACCCCCATAGAGACTGCCAGAGGCCTGGACAACAGGCCCTCCAATTTTACACACTGAACTCTATCGGAGTAGTTGGTGAACCAGGCGAGGCAATCATTTGAGAAACCAAGGCTGTTGAGTCTGCCGATAAGGATATGGTGATTGACAGAGTCAAAAGCCTTGGCCAGATCAATGAATACGGCTGCACAGTAATGTCTCTTATCAATGGCAGTTATGATATCGTTTAGGACCTTGAGCGTGGCTGAGGTGCACCCATGACCAGCTCAGAAACCAGATTGCATAGCGGAGAAGGTATGGTGGGATTCGAAATGGTCAGTAATCTGTTTGTTAACTTGGCTTTCAAAGACCTTAGAAAAGCAGGGTAGGATAGATATAGGTCTGTAGCAGTTTGGGTCCAGAGTGTCTCCCCCTTTAAAGAGGGGGATGACCGCAGCTGCTTTCCAGTCTTTGGGAATCTCAGACGATATGAAAGAGAGGTTGAACAGGCTAGTAATAGGGGTTGCAACAATTTCGGCAGATCATTTTAGAAAGAAAGTGTCCAGATTGTCTAGCCCGGCTGATTTGTAGGGGTCCAGATTTTGCAGCTCTTTCAAAACATCAGCTAACTGGATTTGGGAGAAGGAGAAATGGGGGAGGCTTGGGCGAGTTGCTGAGGGGGTTGCAGGACTGTTGACCGGGGTAGGGGTAGCCAGGTGGAAAGCATGGCCAGCTGTAGAAATAATGCAGTGGCCTCCATCACTGTTAAATGGAAGAAGTTTGGAATCAACAAGACTCTTCCTAGAGCTGGCCATCAGGGAGGTGACCAAGAACCCGATGGTCACTCTGACAGAGCTCCTCTGTGGAGATGGGAGAACTTTCCAGAAGGACAACCATCTCTGCATCACTCCACCAATCAGGCCTTTATGGTAGTGGCCAGACGTAAGCCACTCCTCAGTAAAAGGCACATGACAGCTCGCTTGGAATTTGCCAAAAGACACCTAAAGGATTCAGACCATGAGAAACAACATTCTCTGGTCTGATGAAACCAAGATTCAACTCTTTGGCCTGAATGCCAAGCATCACATCTGGAGGAAACCTGGTACCGTCCCTACAGTTAAGCATGATGGTGGCAGCATCACGCTGTGGGGATGTTTTGTCAGCGGCAGGGACTGGGAGACTAGTCATGATCGAGGCAAAGATGAACGGAGCAAAGTACAGAGAGATCCTTGATGAAAACCTGCTCCAGAGCGCTCATGACCTCAGACTGGGTTAAAGGTTCACCTTCCAACAGTACAAAGACCCTAAGCACACAGCCAAGACAACATAGGAGTGGCTTCGGGACAAGTCTCTGAATGTCCTTGAGTGTCCCGGCCAGAGCCCTGACTTAAATATATTTAAAATAACAATACACTTGCAAGGAACATCCCTTTAACTAAAATGTCAACCCAAATACGTCTAGCAGGGCAATAATACTCCAGCGACACTGAACATCAAAAAAAGAAAGTATTTGCAGTGTAAAGCGAGAAAGAGAGAGAGAGAGATCTTAGCTGTTGACGTCAGGCTTGCAATTGCACTGTCTGTCCGTCTGATGGTTTGTATGTCAAAGCTTCGCAACAATGTTGCTACTAATCCATAACCGGTGCGGTCCCATAAGATAACAACCACGACCTAGAGAGGTAACACCGATGATCGAGTTAAACACTTTACAATCTAAGCACGCTGAAACTAAACAAGACTTCTGCAGCATTGCACACACAATCAAATTTCCACGCCAACAGAGAGCTACCTCCCAGAGAGCCGTAGGAGCTATCTTTATTTCCTATTTTCTGACTGCTGATGCGTTCTTAAAGTGGCAGCACACCGTGAAGGCTCCTTGCAGGATTTCACCACACTCCTCCCCCCATGAAAAAACAAAGCCTTTATAAAACAGAGAGGATGCAGGCTTTGGCAGGTTCATGTTTCTGCTACACAAAACCAGGGAAGTCCTCATCATCAGAGTCTTCCACGAAGG
Source organism: Hucho hucho (assembly GCA_003317085.1). Taxonomy (NCBI): domain Eukaryota; kingdom Metazoa; phylum Chordata; class Actinopteri; order Salmoniformes; family Salmonidae; genus Hucho; species Hucho hucho. The sequence goes on from QNTS01000201.1 coordinate 1,026,804, forward strand.
GTTCCTTCAGGTGTTGCTTTTGCCTGTGATCCAACTCTTCTGCCGTAGGGAAACAGGGCTTTAGGTCAACAACATGCACCGTCCTCACATCTTCCCCAGTGTCCTCCAAACAGACCAAGTAGTTCACCGGCTCCAACTGCTGCACTACACGGTATGGACCTTTCCATCTCAAAGATAGCTTGGCAGCGAACTTCTTAGACGCCTTTGACAGATGATGTGAACAGACTTTGGTGGGAAAAACACACGTCTCGTCGAAGTTTGTCATAGTTTCACTCCCACCTGCCTCCACTCTGGTTAGCAAGGTGTGGTGGTGTTGGACTGCAGTCAGGTGAAACATTTTAACTTTGCAAGACTCTCTCCATCTGATCTTTTAGTGGTCTTCCCAGGTGGAGTTCGGTGGGAGTGACCCCAGAAGTCTCCTGGACCGCAGAGTTCAGTGCAAAGCAAAACTCAGGAAGATGCTGATCCCACCGCGTGTGCTGATCCCCCACGAATGAAACAATCATCCCCTTCAGGGTTCAGTTTACCCTCTCGGTCAGGTTGGTCTGAAGATGGTATGCCATGGTCAGCTTGGCAACTACACCCCAGTAGGTACAGAGCTCTTTGTAGATTCCTGATATGAACTGCGGACCTCGGTCAGAGAGAATTTGGTCTGGAATCCGGAATCTGGTAAAGACCTCCCGTCACGGAATTAGAGCAATGGCTAATTCAGTGGCTTTGTGGAGTGGAAACAACTCCACCCTGGGTGTGTAGTAGTTCACTACCACCAATAAAAATTAATTCCTGGTCCCCCGGCTGGGAGGAAAAGGTCCCATGAGGTCAATTCTCAGCATTTCATTGGGATGGTTCACAACGCTGTTGCAGTTTCCCGGCAGGTCTGCCAATATCTAGTTTGTATTTCTGGCACACTTCTTGGTATCAACCCACATGCCTGGCCAGTAAGCCACCTCCTGTAATCTTCAGTAGGTCTTAATGCATTTCTTTTGAATAATTATTTATTTAATGTACAAGTGAATAGGTTGGTTAACTTCTTAGGGAGCAGCTTCCGAGGTGACGGTTTTGGAGAGTCTGGCATGCCCAAAGTAAAATGCCTCCCACTCAGGCCCAGAAAATAGGATATGCACATAATTAGTACTATTGGATAGGAAACACTCTGAAGTTTCTAAGAGTGTTAAAATATTGTCTGTGAGTATAACAGAACGGATATAGCAGGCGAAGACCCGAGGAATTTCTGTCCTGGAAAAAGTGTATTTGACACATTGCCTCATTTTGAACCCCTCCCTATTGAAAATGACCATATAAGAGAGTACGATTTCAGTACCTATTGCTTCCACTGGATGTCAACAGTCTCTAGACAGTGTTTTGATTATGTTTAGTTGCTCTGGATGGTAATAGAAGAAGAATTGGGAAGTGGTCACCAGATGTAAACAGAAGAGGATGTGCGTTCACAGGCTTGCGCGCTGTGGTTTTTTCCTTTCCTATTGCCCAGTTTATAATCCGGTTGAAATATTATACTAAATATACATAAAAGTGTTCCTAAGGATACATTATCAATGATGTTTGATTGTTCTTGGACAAGTGTATAGGTATAGGTTGAACGAGTTCTCTTCACGGTTCAATGGGCGAGTGGACGCTGTATTTTCTGATCATAACGCACCAACCAAACGGAGATTTATGGATATAATAAATGACTTTTTCTAACAAAAGAACCATNGATTTCAGTACCTATTGCTTCCACTGGATGTCAACAGTCTCTAGACAGTGTTTTGATTATGTTTAGTTGCTCTGGATGGTAATAGAAGAAGAATTGGGAAGTGGTCACCAGATGTAAACAGAAGAGGATGTGCGTTCACAGGCTTGCGCGCTGTGGTTTTTTCCTTTCCTATTGCCCAGTTTATAATCCGGTTGAAATATTATACTAAATATACATAAAAGTGTTCCTAAGGATACATTATCAATGATGTTTGATTGTTCTTGGACAAGTGTATAGGTATAGGTTGAACGAGTTCTCTTCACAGTTCAATGGGCGAGTGGACGCTGTATTTTCTGATCATAACGCACCAACCAAACGGAGATTTATGGATATAATAAATGACTTTTTCTAACAAAAGAACCATGGATTGTCTTTGTTGGACACTTGGAAAGCCCTCAGCAGAAGTTCTTCAAAAGGTAAGGGATTTGTTTTCGCTGTGAAATGTGTTTTGTGTGAACCGCGATGGTTTATGAATTTATGCTAATGGAAAAAATATTGGAGGTGCTACCCTCAAACAATCAAATGTAGTGCTTTCACCGTAAAGCCTTTTTGAAATCTGACAACGCTGTGATATTGCCAAGAAGCAGAGCTTTTGATGACTACTTAGTTAACTACTTAGGGAGTGGTGGGACACTACCCGGTGAAATGCAAGGCGCCAAATTCAAAATCCAAAAGTTGAATTATTAAACATTCATCAATATACAAGTGTTGCATAGTCATCAAAAGCTCTGCTTTTGACAGAGAGTAGAATTTGCCATCCACTGAGTTAGACTCCATGGTAATTGTCCCCGTTGTTTACTGGCCAACAAGCTACGCAGTGATGATCATGAATATGAAACAGGGGAATTACTAATAATCAATCTAATATTCTCCCGCTTCCATAAAAAACTGTACACCTCTGATTGTAAATCCACACCAAGCCAAATTAAAATAATTAAGAACTCTTCTTCTCTCAACAGAGCACCTCGCTGGGAGACCAAATCTCTCTCAATTAAGTCATAAATGTGTCACACCCTGATCTGTTTCACCTGTCTTTGTGCTTGTCTCCACCCCCCTCCAGGTGTCGCCCATCTTTGCATTATCCCCTGTGTATTTATACCTGTGTTCTCTGTTTGTCTGTTGCCAGTTCGTTTTGTTTCGTCAAGCCTACCAGTGGTTTTCCCTCTGTTCCTGTCTCTTGATTGTTCCTGTTTTTCCCGGTTTTGACCTTTTCTGCCCGCCCTGACCCGGAGCCTGCCAGATGTCCTGTACCTTTGTCCCACTACTCTGGATTACCGACCTCTGCCTGACCTGAGCCTGCATGCAGTCCTGTACCTTTGCCCCACTACTCTAGATTATCGACCCCTGCCTGCCTTGACCTGTCGTTTGCCTGCCCCTGTGCTGTAATAAACATTGTTACTTCGACACAGTCTGCATTTGGGTCTTACCTGAAACATGATAAAAGGCAAATCACCTGGATGGGACGGTATTCCTCCTGAGTTAAATTTAAAATAATGATTAATTTTGGAGAGATGTGAATACAGCACTAATTTCGCTTTCATTAAAAAAGGTAAGGATGCCATACAGTGTTCTCATTATCACCCCTTATCTTTGATAAACACAGATATTAAACTGTTTTCCAAAATGTTGTTGTCCCCTCTCAAGACGTATTTATTGGTCCACACAGACAAAAACAAAAGCGGGTTTATTAAAAAATGTATCCTCGGATAACCTCTGTCAACTATTACATATCTTAATGCTTCATCAGAAACAACAGCTCCACGGGCTATTGTATCTCTCGATGCAGAAAAAGCTTTTGATAGACTAGAATGGTCATACTGTATCTATGGTCTGTCTTGGTGCAAATGGGAATTGGCTCCAACTTCATTATAATGATTAA
>QNTS01000201.1:1039889-1071979 GCA_003317085.1 Hucho hucho
ATGTATTATATCCATAAATCTCCATTTGGTTCGCGCGTCATAGTCAGAAACGACAGCCTCCACTAGTCCATTGAAACGTGGCGCGAACTCGTTCATCTTATACCTATAAACTTGTCCAAGAACATTCAAACATAGTTTTAAATGTATCCTTAGGAACACTTTTACGTATATTTACTATTATAAATCAACCGGAATATAAACTGAGCTCTAAAGACGGTAAATAAGACACTGTGCGACTTCTCGGGCGCGCGCCCTGGGTACTGTTGTCATCAAGGGGGGACCCACTTGTTTGGTCTTTTTCTCTGGTCTAAAGCATCCAAAATGGAGGGAAACACCATCTCGAGGCTGTTGACATCATAAGGAAGCGACGTGTACTGCATTCATATGCCCTTATATGGTCATTTTCATGAGGGAGGGGTTCCCAAATGAGCAATGTGTCAAAATCACTTTTTCCAGGACAGAAATTCCTCTGGGTTTTGCCTGCCATATCCGTTCTGTTTCACTCACAGACAAATGGTTAACAGTTTTGGAAAATTCAGAGTGTTTCCTATCCAATGGTACTAAACATATGCATATCCTATTTTCTGGGCCTGAATGGGAGGCATTTTACTTTGGGCACGCCAGGCTCTCCAAAACCGTCACCTCGGGAGCTGCTCCCTGAGAAGTTAACTAACAATGCACCATGACAAATCTTTTCAGTCTCCTGAGGGAGAACAGACGTTGTTATGCCCTCTTCCCGATTGTCTTGGTGTGTTTGGACCATGATAGTTTTTTGGTGATACGGACACCAACGAATTTGTAGCTCTCAACCTGCTCCACTACAGCACTGTCGATGGGGGCATGCTCGGCCCTCCTTTTCCTGTAGTCCACGATCATCTCCTTTGTCTTGATCTTGTTGTGGGAGAGGTTGTTGTCCTGGCACCACATTGCCAGGTCTCTGACCTCTTCCCTATAGGCTGTCTCATCGTTGTCGTTGATCAGGCCTACCACCATTGTGTCCTGCTTGGCCATGCAGTCATGGTTGAACAGGGAGGGGACTAAGCACGCACCCCTGAGGTACCCCCATGTTGGTGATCAGCGTGGCAGATGTGTTGTTGCCTACCATTACCACCTGGGAGCGGCCCGTCAGGAAGTCCAGGATCCAGTTGCACAGGGAGGTGTTTAGTCCCAGGGTCCTTAGCTTAGTGATGAGCTTTGAGGGCACTATGGTGTTGAACGCTGAGCTGTATTCAATGAACAGCATTCTTAAGTAGGTTTTGTCCAGGTGGGAAAGGGCAGTGTTGAGTATAATAGATATTGCATCATCTGTAGATCTGAAAGGGCGGTATGCAAATTGGAGTGGGTCTAGGGTTTCTGGGATGATGGTGTTGATGTGAACCATTACAAGCATTTCAAAGCATTTCATGGCTACAGACGTGAGTGCTTCGGGTATGAAATCATTTAGGCAGGTTACCTTGGTGTTCTTGGGCACAGGGACTATGGTGGTCTGCTTGAAACATGTAGGTATTACAGACTCAGCCAGGGACAGGTTGAAAATGTCAGTGAAGACACTTGCCAGTTGGTCAGCGCATGCTTGGAGTACACGTCCTGGTAATCCATCTGGCCATGCGGCCTTGTAAATGTAGACCTGTTTAAAGGTCTTACTCACATCGGCGATGGTGAACGTGATCACACAGTCATCCGGAACCGCTGGTGCTCTCATGCATGCTTCAGTGTTGCTTGTCTCGATGCGCGCATGGAAGTAATTTAGCTCATCAGGTAGGCTTGTGTCACTGGGCAGCTCGCGGCTCGGCTTCCCTTTGTAGTCCGTAATAGTTTGCAAGCCCTGCCACATCCGACGAGCGTCGGAGCCGGTGTAGTAAGATTAAATCTTAGTCCTGTATTTACGCTTTGCCTGTTTGATGGTTCGTCTGAGGGCATAGCGGGATATTTTAGAAGCCTCTGGGTTAGAGTCCTCCTTGAAAGTGGCAGCTCTACCCTTTAGCTCAGTGTGAATGTTGCCTGTAACGCAATGTTGCCTGTAACTGGTTGGGGTATGTATGTACAGTCACTGTCGGGACGACGTCATCGATGCGCTTATTGATGAAGCCAGTGACGGATGTGGTGTACTCCTCAATGCCATTGGATGAGATGGCCCTATTTGATAAAAGACCAAGTCCATGTTATGGCAAGAACAATTCCAATAAGCAAAGAGAAACGACAGCCCGTCATTACTTTAAGACATGAAGGTCAGTCAATCTGGAAAATTTCAAGAATTTTGAAAGTTTCTTCAAGTGCAGTAGTAAAAACCATCAAGTGCTATGATGAAACTGGCTCTCATGAGGACCACCACATAAGGGCGGCAGGTAGCCTAGCGGTTAAAGCATTGGGCAAGTAAACGAAAGGTTGACAGATCGAACTTTGGACGGTAGTGTACATCACAGAAACCAGAACTATAACAAAACCGTTTGACATAATTATATATAAAAAATATTAATAACATTCAACCCATAAGGCCAAAGAGGGCTTTTTTGGTGATTGACTGCAGGAAAGGGCTGCATCAATGTTGTTTCAACGTAATCTGTGACGTGGAATCAATGTGAAAAATACAGTACATTGGACTTGAAAAAGTCATTAACCAGTACTTTTTTCATCTAATTTTAACCGTTTACATTTTACATTTAGTCATTTAGCAGACACTCTTATCCAGAGCGATTTACAGTTAGTGCATTCATCTTAAGATAGCTAGATGGGAAAACCACATACAGTTGAAGTCTGAAGTTTACATACACCTTAGCCAAATACATTTAATCTCAGTTTCTACAATTCCTGACATTTAATCCTATTAAAAATTCCCTGTCTTAGATTAGTTAGGATCACCACTTTATTTTAAGATTGTGAAATGTCAGAATAATAGTAGAGAGAATGATTTATTTCAGATTTTATTTATTTAACTAACATTCCTAGTGGGTCAGAAGTTTACATACACTCAATAAGTATTTGGTAGCATAACCCTTTAAATTGTTTAACTTGGGTCAAACGTTTCGGGTAGCCTTCCACAAGCTTCCTACAATAAGAAGAATTTGTTCTTAAAAACTTGCCTAGTTAAATAAAGGTAAATAAAAAAAATAAAAGGAAGAGCCAGAGTTGCTTATGATGCAGAGGATACGTTCATCAGAGTTAACAGCCTCAGAAATTGCAGCCCAAATAAATGCTTCACAGAGTTTAAGTAACAGACACATCTCAACATCAACTGTTCAGACGAGACTATGTGTTCTAAACATTTTATTTAACCTTTCTTTAACTAGCAAAGTCAAACCCAGACGACGCTGGGCCAATTGGGATTCCAATCCCGGCCGGTTGTGATACAGCCTGGATTCCAACCAGGGTGTCTGTAGTGACGCCTCTAGCACTGAGATGCAGTGCCTTAGACCGCTGCGCCACTCTGGAGCACAACCAGGCCTCAATGGTCGACTTGCTGCAAAGAAACCACTACTAAAGGACACCAATAATAAGAAAATACTTTCTTGGACAAAGGACCATGAGCATTGGACATTAGACCGGTGGAAATCTGTCCTTTAGTCAGATATTTGGTTCCAACTGCTGTGTCTTTGTGAGACGCAGAGTACGTGAACGGATGATCTCTGCATGTGTAGGTCCCACCGGGAAGCATGGAGGAGGTGTGATGGTGCTTTGCTGGTGACACTGTGGTGATTTATTTAGAATTCAAGGCACACCAGCATGGCTACCACAGCATTCTGCAGCGATATGCTATCCCATTTGGTTTGCGTATAGTAGGACTGTCATTTGTGTTTCAACAGGACAATGACCCAACACAACTCCAAGCTGTGTAAGGGCTATTTGACCAAGAAGGACAGTTATGGAGTGCTGCATCAGATGACCTGGCCTCCACAATCACCCGGACTCAACACAATTGAGATGGTTTGGAGTGAGTTGGACTGCAGAGTGAAGGAAAAGCAGCAATCAAGTGCTCAGCATATATGGGCACTCCTTCAAGACTGTTGGGAAAGCGTTCCAGGTGATGCTGGTTGAGAGAAAGCCAAGAGTGTGCAAAGCTGTCATCAAGGCAAAGGGTGGCTACTTTGAAGAATCTCAAATAAAACAATATTTTGATTTGTTTAAAAAGAAATTGGTTACTACATGATTCCATATGTGTTATTTCATTGTTTTGATGTCTTCACTATTATTCTACAATGTAGAAAATTGTAAAAAATAAAAAAAAAAACTTGAAATGACATTGAATTTTATATTTAATTACACCTTATTTAATTTGACCTTGTTTCAATAGTAAAATGGTATATTTGAATGAACACAATTGTTTCAACATCATGCTATCAACCTAAATAAAGATATTGAAATAAAATATGAAGCCACAGTCCAACAATGCCTGATAACATCCAAAGGTAAAAGTTCATTATTAATATTATTTATATCGGACCTTCCTTGATTTGAGGTGTAGAAAAAAGCAGTAGAATGCCAGAGCAAGACGAGACTCCTATGCACATGGGAATATTTTGTGTTGTCTCTATGACATTCAGAAGCTGAGCTACAACCTTCTAAACCTGATGAGTCAAACAAATTGGACTTTGCTTGGGAAGTAATCTCATACAATGTGTGACTGTCGCTATAAATTGATCAAGTCACTTTCTGCAAAAGAGAATATGTATAAGTAAATTGAGGGTGCATACAAATTGTCATAATAACACATATTTGGTAGAGGAATAACATTTTGGGAAATTGGGTCTAGATGTTATTTTCCTTATCCATTATTATTATTATTATAGGGCTTCTCCATGCATCGTGCCGACAGAGATAAACACCTCTCTGGGAAAAGGAAGGGCGGGGTGTATGCTTCATGATTAACAACTCATGGTGTAATCATAACAACATACAGGAACTCAAGTCCTTCTGCTCACCCGATCTAGAATTCATTACAATCAGGTGCCGGCCATTTTACCTACCAAGAGAATTCTCGTCAGTTATAGTCACAGCTGTGTACATTCCCCCTCAAGCAGACACCAAGACAGCCATCAAGGAACTTCACTGGACTGTATGCAAACTGGAAACAATACATCCTGAGGCTGCATTTATTGTAGCTGGGGATTTTAACAAAGCAAATTTGAGAACAAGTCTACCTAAATTCTTCCAGCATATTGATACCGCTACGCGCATGCGCAACACCCTCGACCACTGCTACTCTAACTTCCGCGATACATACAAAGCCCTCCCCCGCCCTCCCTTCGGCAAATCCAACCACAGCGCCATCTTGCTCCTTCCATCAAACGAAACACCTTCTATGCCCGCTTTGAGGATAATACAGTGCCATCGTCGCGGGCCGCTAACAAGGACTGCCCCCCCCCCCTCTCCTTGGCTGACGTGAGTAAAACATTTAAACGTGTTAACCCTCGTTAACCCTGGCCCAGACGGGATCCCTAGCCGCGTCCTCAAAGCATGAGCAGACCAGCTGGCTGGTGTGTTTATGGACATATTCAATCGCTCCCTATCCCAGTCTGTTGTCCCCACATACTTCATGATGGCTACCATTGTTCCTGTATCTAAGAAGGCAAAGATAACTGAACTAAATGACTACCGCAATGTAGCACTCACTTCTGTCATCATGAAGTACTTAGAGAGTCTAGTCAAGGATCATATCACCTCCACCTTACCAGCCACCCTAGACCCACTGCAGTTTGAATACCGCCCCAACAGGTCCACAGACGATGCAATCGCCATCATACTGCACACTGCCCTATCCCATCTGGACAAAAGGAATACCTATGTAAGAATATGTAAGAATGCAGTTCACTGACTACGGCTCAGCATTCAACACGATGGTACCCTCCAAGCTCATCATTAAGCTTGAGGCCCTGGGTCTGAACCCTGCCCTGTGCAACTGGGTCCTGGACTTCCTGACGGGCCGCCCCCAGGTGGTGAAGGTAGGAAACAACATCTCCTCTTCGCTGATCCTTAACACCCCAAAAGGGTGCGTGCTCAGCCCCCTCCTGTACTCCCTGTTCACCCAGGACTGCGTGGCCATGCACGCCTCCAACTCAATCATCAAGTTTGCAGACAACACAACAGTAGGGGCTTGATTACCAACAACAGCCTACAGGGAGGAGGTGAGGGCACTAATAGTGTGGTGTCTTCAGGAAACAGCAGAGGGAGCACCCTATCCACATCGAAAGGACAGCAGTGGAGAAGGTGGAACAGCGCCTCTTCCACCTCAGAAGGCTGAAGAAATGTGGCTTGTCATCCAAAACCCTGACCAACCTTTACAGATGCACAATCGAGAGCATCCTATAAGGCTGTACCAAATCCTGGTACGGCAACTGCACCCTCAACCGCAAGGCTCTCCAGAGGGTGGTGCGGTCTGCACAATGCATCACCGGGGGCAAACTACCTGCCCTCCATGACACCTACAGCAGCCGATGTCACAGGAAGGCCAAAAAGATCATCAAGGACATCAACCACCCGAGCCACTGCCTGTTCACACCGCTACCTTCCAGAAGGCGAGGTCAGTACAGGTGCATCAAAGCTGGGACCGAGAGACTGAAAAACAGCTTCTATCTCAAAGCCATCAGACTGCTAAACAGCAATCACTAACTCAGAGAGGCTGCTGCCTACATTGAGACCCAATCACTGGCCACTTTAATAAATGGATCACTAGTCCCTTTATACAATGCCACTCTAAATAAAGCCACTTTAATTTTTTTTAACATATTTTACATACATATGTATATACTGTATTTTATACCATCTATTGCTCCTTGCATATGCCCCTCGACCATCGCTCATCCATATACTTACATGTACATATTCTCATTCACCCCTTTAGATTTGTGTGTATTAGGTAGTTGTTGGGGAATTGTTAGATTACGTGTTAGATATTACTGCACTGTCAGGAACTAGAAGCACAAGCATTTCGCTACACTCATATTAACATCTGCTAACCATGTGTATGTGACAAATAAAAATTTATTTTATTTTATTTGAATATAGGATTAAAAATATTGTTTTACTTTTATTAGTGGAATTTTCCATTCAATTTCAATGTATACACAGTTCTGATGATTATGTTGAAATTAGATTGATGTAACAACTTGTTATTCAGGTTAAGTCAATGTATTTAAGTTGATGTTTTACCCTAATTTCAATGTTTACAACACTTGCACTTTCTATCTCTGACAGTGCTACTTTATTGAGGAAAAGTTTATTTACTATGCCTGTGATACAGTTGAAGTCGGAAGTTTACATACACTTAGGTTGGAGTCAGTAAAACTCATTTTTCAACCACTCCACAAATTTCTTGTTAACAAACTATAGTTTTGACAAGTTGGTTAGGACATCTACTTTGTGCATGACACAAGTAATTTTTCCAACTATTGTTTACAGACAGATTATTTCACTTATAATTCACTGTATCACAATTCCAGTGGGTCAGAAGTTTACATACACTAGGTTGACTGTGCCTTTAAACAGCTTGGAAAATTCCAGAAAAAGATGTCATGGCTTTAGAAATTTCTGATAGGCTAATTGACATAATTTGAGTCAATTAGAGTTGTACCTGTGGTTGTATTTCAAGGCCTACCTTCAAACTCAGTGCCTCTTTGCTTGACATCATGGGAAAATCAAAAGAAATCAGCCAAGACCTCCACAAGTCTGGTTCATCCTTGGGAGCAATTTCCAAACGCCGGAAGGTACCATGTTCATCTGTACAAAGAATAGTTTGCAAGTATAAACACCATGGGACCACGCAGCCGTCATACCGCTAAGGAAAGAGACGCACTCTGTCTCCTAGAGATGAACGTACTTTGGTGCGAAAAGTGCAAATCAATCCCAGAACAACAGCAAAGGACCTTGTGAAGATGCTGGAAGAAACAGGTACAAAAGTATCTATGCCCACAGTAAAACAATTCCTATATCAACATAACCTGAAAGGCCGCTCAGCAAGGAAGAAGCCACTGCTACAAAACCTTCATAAAAAGCCAGACTACAGTTTGCAACTGCACATCGGGACAAAGATCGTACTTTTTGGAAAATTGTACTCTGGTCTGATGAAACAAAAATAGGACTGTGTGGCCATAATGAACATCGTTATGTTTGGAGGAAAAAAGGGGAAGGCTTGCAAGCCGAAGAACACCATCCCAACCGTGAAGCACGGGGTGCATCATGATGTGAGGGTGCTTTGCTGCAGGAGGGACTGGTGCACTTCACAAAATAGATGGCATCATGACGAAAGAAAATTATGTGGATATATTGAAGAAACATCTCAAGATGGTTCTTCCCAATGGACAATGAACCCAAACATTCTTCCAAAGTTGTGGCAAAATGGCTTAAGGACAACAGAGGTATTGGAGTGGCCATCACAAAGCCCTGTCCTCAATCCTATAGAAGATTTGTGAGCAGAACTGAAAAAGCGTGTGCGAGCAAGGAGGCCTACAAACCTGACTCAGTTACACCAGCTCTGTCAGGAGGAATGGACCAAAATTCACCCAACTTATTGTAGGAAGCTTGTGGAAGGCTACCCGAAACGTTTGACCCAAGTTAAACAATTTAAAGGGTTATGCTACCAAATACTTATTGAGTGTATGTAAACTTCTGACCCACTAGGAATGTTAGTTAAATAAATAAAATCTGAAATAAATCATTCTCTCTACTATTATTCTGACATTTCACAATCTTAAAATAAAGTGGTGATCCTAACTAATCTAAGACAGGGAATTTTTAATAGGATTAAATGTCAGGAATTGTAGAAACTGAGATTAAATGTATTTGGCTAAGGTGTATGTAAACTTCAGACTTCAACTGTATGTGGTTTTCCCATCTAGCTATCTTAAGATGAATGCACTAACTGTAAATCGCTCTGGATAAGAGTGTCTGCTAAATGACTAAATGTAAAATGTAAACGGTTAAAATTAGATGAAAAAAGTACTGGTTAATGACTTTTTCAAGTCCAATGTACTGTATTTTTCACATTGATTCCACGTCACAGATTACGTTGAAACAACATTGATGCAGCCCTTTCCTGCAGTCAATCACCAAAAAATCCCTCTTTGGCCTTATGGGTTGAATGTTATTAATATTTTTTATAATTTCATAATTATGTCAAACGGTTTTGTTATAGTTCTGGTTTCTGTGATGTACACTACCGTCCAAAGTTTGGGGTCACTTAGAAATGTCCTTGTTTTTGAAAGAAAAGCACATTATTTGTCCATTAAAACCACATCAAATTGATCAGAAATACAATGTAGACATTGTTAATGTTGTAAACGACTATTGTAGACCGAAACGGCTGATTTTTTTATGGAATCTCTAAACAGGCGTACAGAGGCCTAATATCAGCAACCATCACTCCTGTGTTCCAATGGCACATTGTTGCTAATCCAAGTTTATCATTTTAAAAGGCTAATTGATCATTAGAAACCCCTTTTGAAATTATGTCAGCACAGCTTAAAACGGTTGTCCTGATTAAAGAAGCAATAAAACTGTCCTTCTTTAGACTAGTTGAGTGTCTGGAGCGTCAGCATTTGTGGGTTCGATTACAGGCTCAAAATGGCTCTGTGAGATGTGAGATGGAGATTGCCTTCAGTAACTGTGTAAAGAGGGTGCATGTAGCCTACACATGATAGTCAGCAATGCAATTTATACTGAACAAAAATAAAAACACAACATGCAACAATTTCAAAGACTTTACTGAGTTACAGTTCAGATAAGGAAATCAGTCAATTGAAATAAATTCTATGGATCTATGGATTTCACACTGGGCAAGGGCGCATCCACGGGTGGGCCTGGGAGGGCATAGGCCCACCCACTTGGGAGCCAGGCCCATCCAATGGGGAGCCAATCAGAATGAGTTTTTCCCCACAAAAGGGCTTTATTACACCCAAAATATTTCACGTTCTTTATTACTTTACCAAACATATCATGACATTAGTGATAGTGTCTACCAATTGAAACATGGATTGTGTATGTGTGCCATTCAGAGGGTGAATGGGTAAGAAAATATATTTAAGTGCCTTTGAACGGGTTAGGGTAGTAGGTGCCATGCTCACCGTTTTGTGTAAAGAACTGCAACTCTACTAGGTTTTTCATGCTTAACAGTTTCCTTTGTGTATCAAGAGTGGTCCACCACACAGGACATCCAGTCAAGTTGACACAACTGTGGGAAGCATTGGAGTCAACATGGGCCAGCTTCCCTTTGGAACGCTTTCAACATCATACGCCGACAAATTGTTCCTAATGTTTGGTGTACTCAGTGTATGTGCTGAATACATCTTTATATTGTCCATATGTAATATGCAATTAACAATATAATGACTGCATCTGTCAGAATTTATCAGTTTACTTATTTCATCACATTCTAATGTTTCTAACTTGCAACGATTCTGACCCCATTAATTTAACTTAACTAATTTTGGACCACCGAATGTCATGGTAGTAGGGAGAGACTACACATGTATTATATCATGTTTGACATTCTCTGTTGACAAACTACCATAATTCACATTTGAAATAGATTAATCTGTTGCTGTGAGTTTCCACAAGATTCAGACATGTAAACTCAGCAATGTTTTTTATTCTGACATGGCTGACTGCGTTTGACTCCAGAGGCCCATATGGAATAAATAGGGCGCTAGGTATTGTTTGTAATGAATTGCTTATCGTGGAGGTTGTTGGCAGTATTGATCCTCACTGTAGTAGTCCTTGTTTTATTGAACACCCTTGGAAAGCTGGTTATGTGAGTTTGACCTACACACTATTCACCCTCCTCTACAGCTTGTTAATACTCTATCATGTCTGACCACTGTCTCAATACTGACAGTATGTGGCTGTGGTAGGTCATTCTAATATTTTACAAAAACTTTTCTTTCTTTGTATCTCTAAAATACATAAAGGTTCAGAGTAGGACGGCTGTCCAGGTATACATTTTGAGAATAATTTTTCAGTGAGCAGTCTTTACAGTTATTTCATGGCATTTTCATGAACCGTAGGTAACCAAACCTCAATACATTGAAGGTTTGGTTGAAGGTGAACGGAAAGGCACTGGAGCAACGAACCACCCTTGCTGTCTTTGCCTGGCCGGTTCCCCTCCACTGGGATTCTTTGCCTCTAACCCTATTACAGGGGCTGAGTCACTGGCTTACTGGTGCCGTGGCGGAGATCTTGTGGGCTATACTCGGCCTTGTCTCAGGATGGTAAGTTGGTGGTTGAAGATATCCCTCTAGTGGTGTGGGGGCTGTGCTTCGGCAGAGTGGGTGGGGTTATATCCTGCCTGTTTGGCCCTGTCCGGGGGTATCGTCGGACGGGGCCACAGTGTCTCCCGACCCCTCCTGTCTCAGCCCCCAGTATTTATGCTGCAGTAGTTTATGTGTCGGGGGGTTAGGGTCCGTCTGTTATATCTGGAGTATTTATTTTATCTGGTGTCCTGTGCGAATTTAAGTATGCTCTCTCTAATTATCTCTCTCTTTCTTTNGACTGGCCACCCCTCACAGCCTGGTTCCTCTCTAGGTTTCTTCCTAGGTTTTGGCCTTTCTAGGGAGTTTTTCCTAGCCACCGTGCTTTTACACCTGCATTGCTTGCTGTTTGGGGTTTTAGGCTGGGTTTCTGTACAGCACTCTGTGACATCAGCTGATGTAAGGGGGGGCTTTATAAATAAATTAGATTTGATTTGATTTGATTGAATCTGTGTACTTTTAAAAGTGTGTTCAGAGAGACTGAAAATAAAGAAAATATGAGTATGTCCAGTGTTGGGGAATAGTGAACTACATGTAGTTCAACTAGTAATTTGACTGCATTTTGCAGTAGCTTGGTGGTAGTTTAACTAAATTTAAATATTGGGAGCATTTTCAGTAGTTAATTTATTTTCTGAAATGTAGCGGTGTAGCTAACTACTGGAACTACGCACTACTTTTTTCAAAAATAAAATAAAATATGATCAAATTAGGCAATAATTTATTTTATTTTTCGGCATCACACCTACCTGATTCTCACCCCATACATCGTTTTTCTGTTGAATAGACTAAATTACATATTCTGTCAACATCTGACTCCAGAGTTTGGATGTAGTAAACTACTTTTTCAAAGGAACTTTACTTAGAGGTCCAATTCAGCCATTTTTAACCCCAATATCAATTTGTTTCTGGGTAACAATTAAGTACCTTTCTGTGATTGTTTTCAATAAAATAAAATAAAATAGTTTATTTGCAAAGACCAATTTCTCATGCAAGAATTTAGCTAAAACTGAAAACTAGCTGTAATATCTAGCTGTTTTGTATTCTCTTTCTTATTGGTCTATTAACTAATTTACCGCCTGGTGATGTCACCAGGCATCCAAAACTCCATCCCACCTAAACAGGCTGAAATTTCAGGCAAACAGCTCTTACACTAAAAGGGCATTATCATACTTTTTACACTATTATTTCAACCTCATAGTGTTGAAATATATATAAAACACAAGAATATCACATTTTTGACTGCACTGGTCCTTTAAGTAAACTATATTTTCAGAGTAGCTTCCCCAACACTGAGTATGTCTTAGATGAGCCTCCTCGAGCAAATGGTTTTTATGAAGAGGGTTCTTGAGCATCCTATATTGTGCAGTGTTTGTAATGTGTCAACTATGACCATGGAAATCAAGCTGTTGACAGTAATGAATAAAGGATGCTCACCCCTCCATATCAAAGATGCAGAACACATGAAAGAAGCTTTGACTGGAAAAAGGTGTACTGGAATAGAAAAAAGAAAATAAAATCAAAGGTGGACCTCTGAACAATTTCCATTACAAAAAAAGGCTTTGTATTTATGCAAATTAATTTCAGCATTTTGTAACCTGCTAATTTGGAAATAAGTTTGGTTAATTAGGTCTACAGTAGGATAGCAAGCACTATTGGGAAAAAACAAAATGTCAAACATTGTTACAGATCTAGGATCTTCATTTGATCACCTTTTTGCTGGATAACTTTCCTGCAATGCAGGAATATATTTTAGGTTTAAAAAGGCTTCTGTAATTTCCACTTCGAAATATCAGACTTGATAATCCACACAGTAATTCACATTTCCTGTTCCTGCAGGAATAATTTCCTGCTTTAGCAAACTGGCACAAATTAAGATCCTACATCTGTACGTAACCATTAGATCACACTAGGTCTTAATTACATTAGATCTAAACAACCAAACAGTTGAAACAACTACATTTTGCAATGAACATCTACAGTGCCTCTGGAAAGTATTCAGACTCCTTGACTTTTTCCACATTTTGTTACGTTACAGCCTTATTCTAAAATTGATTAAATAAAAAAAATCCTCAGCAGTCTACACACAATACCCAATGAAGACAAAGCAAAAACAGGTTTTTAGACATTTTTGCTAATTTATTTAAAATAAAAAGCAGAAAAAACTTATTTACATAAGTATTCAGACCCTTTGCTATGAGACACGAAATTGAGGTCAGGTGCATCCTGTTTCCATTGATCATCCTTGAGATGTTTCTACAACTTGATTGTCCACCTGTGGTCAATTCAATTGATTGGACATGATTTGGAGGTCCCACAGTTGACAGTGCATGCAAAAACGAAGCCATGAGGTCGAAGGAATTGTCCGAAGAGCCCCGAAACAATTCAACACATTTTAGAATAAAGCTGTAATCTAACAAAATGTGGAAAAATTCAAGGGGTCTGAATATTTTCCGAAGGTACTGTATATAAGATGGTCTTTAGATCATCACAGCTTGGTAGGTTAGCAGCTCTACATCATTGTGTAGGTATAGTAAAGCATCGTAACTATTGCAGGTTGACGTTCATTGTCATGAATCTTGCCCTGGGGCAGAACTGAGCGATTTCCGCTAGATAGGCCAGCTGCAAAGTCAAAATTGGCTATATTGTAAAATAAATTAATTTAAGGTTATGGTTAGGCATTAGGGTTAGCAATCTGGTTAAGGTTAGGGTTAGGTTTAAAATGTGACTGACCGGCTCGATTCGGTCTTCTGTAGCAACATTTTAAATTGTGTTTTTTACATTGGATGAAAGTAGAGACACAGAGCTAGAAAATTGTATATCAAACACAACAGTTGAAGAACAATGGGAATGTAATTTTGCTTTGAAAGTTGATAAACAAACTCACTTTTGAGAAAATGGCTTTTGAATGTTTTGGTACTACTACTGGAGAGCCCTTCTTTGTCTACACCCATTCAGCATCGTTCACACCCTCTTAAGCTGTCGCCCCACCCATCTCTTTAAGGGTTGATCAGAGCGTGCTGTACTAACAGCAGCAGTCAAGCACCCCTGTAAAGACCTTTATTATACACAGATTCAAAATAGCTACAAATGTATATTTTGTGGTTGTGACCCAGAGACTTTTGACCATTTATTTTGGGACTGTTCTTATGTCAGACGATTTGAATGAATTAGAATATTTTACTTTAAAATAAACTACCATTAATGTTAATTTGAAAGACTCTGATATTATGTTTTATTTTGATCCAAATTATATGGAACCGGATTTCAATTTCATTGTTAATTTGTTTATTTTTCATGGCAGATTCTTTATCCATAAAATGAAGTGGCCAGAGAACAAACCCCTCTTCACATTGTTTAAGATAATATTTCATTTCTATTTGAAATTATCAGTGTAAAAAACAAAAAAGCAATATGTAACATGACTTTTGACAAATTGAAAATGTATCTCACTATGTAATACCTCTGTCTTGTTTGTATATTTCTGTTTTTGTATTTGTTTTGTTCCTAATAATAATAATAAAAAAAAAAAATAAGATATACAGTCAAGCACCCAAGCTAACTTGCTACAGTAGCTACTTCCAGACACAAATGAGAGAATAGCTCACTAAACATTACTCACCCTAGCAGAGCTGGTTCGGCTATTATGTTATCCAGAGTACAGACTGCAACTGTGTGTCAGTTTGTAAATTCAGAGCGTTTTGCTCTCGCAGTGTTCAGAGCGCACTGGATGCTCTGACCTCACAACGGCAGTCAAGCACCCAAGCTAACTGGCTAACATTGGATAGATGCTAGCTACTTCCAGACACATAATAAGAGGACACCCCACGATTTTACTCGCCCTAGCAGAGCTGGTACGGCTGTTTTGATGTTATCCAGGTGGATGGTGACTGTAACTGTGCTGCTGGCAACAATTGAATTACATTTTTTTGACGACATTTACTGACACCGGACATATTCAACGAGTGTTGAGCGTTCGTAAATTCATCAGTTATTCTGCGCTCTGGCACACTCAGACAATAGTTTTTTGTTAAGACATGTAACTAGCTAGCTACCTAGCTAGGTAAACAATGAACCATAATCCCAACCCATGATGTTACTACCCTGCATGAATCTGCAGGTAGATAACCCACCAGGTTTAATGTTAGCTAGCTAACATTAGGCTCCAAATAGTCAAGCAAATGGCTCCGAGATACAAATAATAAGATCATACACATAACGTTAGCTAGCGAGCCAGCTAGCTAACAGTACACTAACTTGAAATGAAAATACTTTGTAAAAAGCGTGGAATATCTGAAAATGTAGCTAGCTAGACTATCTTACCCGTGGTCTGATATCGGGGTAGATAGCCAGAGTGTCTATCAACAGTTGTTGCAGTGACATTCTATTGAAATGAATACTTGCATAGTGGAGTCTTTTGTTAAGACATATAGCTAGCTAGCTAGCTAAACAATGAACCCTAATCCCAACTCATGATGTTACTGCCCTGCATGAATCTGCAGGTATCTAACCAACCAGGTTCAATGTTAGCTAACTAACATTAGGCTGTAACTAGTCAAGCAAATGGCTCTGAGATACGAATAATAAGATCATACACGTAACGTTAGCTAGCTAACAGTACATTTTAACTTGAAATGAAACCACTTTCTGTCAAAATTAGAAATGGGTAATATCTGAAAATCTAGCTAGGAAGACTTTCTTACCCGTATACATCATGGATGGACGTGTCTCCTGTCAGATGCCATGGTTGCCCTTAGTTTAAAGATGTAATCCAGAGACAGGTGCTTTCTCCATCTCCTTAGCTATCATATTCGAATTCCACTGATTTCAAAACTTGGTCCTCCAGAAAGTGGAGAGCATACACGTAACATTAGCTAGTGAGCCAGCCAGCTAATGTTAGCTAGCTAACAGTACACTTTAACTTGACATTAGGTTTACGCAGTTTTAACAGGCAATAAAAAAATAAAAAAGCTGCGTTAGACAGGATTACCAAGACATACTGATCAGTTCAAATAGACAGAAGCGTGCTATATGCCAGACCAATCCAAACTCATCTCTCGGCATGTCCTGCTCACTCATTATCTCAGCCAATCATGGCTAGCAGGAAGGTTGCTGGCTTTTTCTATGGCTAAACCAACTAGGCTCGTAATTTAACAATTTTATTCATATTTACAGATGACATACAAGTTTGTTATTAAGGCACATGAAAGTTCACATGTTCAAGCATTTCTGCCAAAAAACGCATTTTGATTTAAAAAAGGTTTACGTTCAAACGGCTCTCCTGTGAAGTAGTGACAAATAAAATTTTATGACTGTGACTGTGCCAGCTAGTGACTACTTTGCAGAGCTGCTTCCGGGGTAAGATTCATGACAATAAATGCCAACCTGGGTAACTATTAGCTACGGATTTAACTCCAATGTTGACAATGTAATGTCAATGAAGACAAGTCCGTATGGCTTCCATGAAAGTGCAGCACCAACTAAATAGGTCCACTATCAGTCGATACTTATAAAAATGACAAATCTTTAATGCCTATTGTGCACCTATGTTTGTCCTGTGTAACTGCATTCTTTTCTTTTTGTGCTGAAGTCCATACTTTTTCATAAAAACGTGCATCAAATATGACCACCGACTTGTTTCTTATGTTCTAAAATGGCTTCTCAGTAGTAAAATTATGGTTTGTTGACACCTGCAATGATCTGCAAAATTAATTAGTGGACACAGCATCTTTTATGTTGGGACATTTGATTGGATGATGAGTATTCGGAGAAGTAGGCCTACTTAATCTGAGAGCCATCTTAGAACATCAGATAATACACTGTTAAAACCATGTATTAGAAAAACTATGTTTTACTACAGCCTTTGCTGTTGAGCCTATTTTGTAATTGTATTGCATCAACCAAATGTGTTACTTTCAAGTGAAAACTTCAAAGAAACAACCCGTCAATCATTTAACATGGAATCCACATTAGGGGGAAACAGCGCCAGTGGCCCCCCCACTATCATTGTTATTGTTCTTGATGCTGATCTGAGGAGAGTCGCACGGCATGGTAGAATTAAAAATGCAGTAAATATATTCTGCCCTACCAAGCAAAAAGGCAGTAACTAACTCATTTTCGAAACCAAATGAGCAATGTCATTTTTGCTACATTAAATACATGCTTAATCATGTGGACAAGTATCCTGCGTCTATTGTATTGTGTTTTGGAGAAAATGGGGGTCATGTTAAAAGTAACTGCATAACGTTACTGTGAAACCAAGGTAAATAAAATAATTTCTCAGTTCCACGCTATGAGCAGTTACTGCCTTTTTGCTTGGTAGGGCAGTATTGTGCTCTTCTATCGCACTTACAAGGATGTCCGATTGTAAAAAACAGTGTTAGTTGTTTGCAGTATTTGTTGTAATAGTTGTTGTAATATCGCAAACGGTCATGGCTGTTGCACCATTAAAGATCCCAGCTTTCAGAGGCACTGCTGGTTTGAGTTCTTTAATGAGCCGTCCACTTAACTGCACTGAACAAAAATATAAACTCACCATGTAAAGTGTTGGTCCCATGTTTCATGAGCTGAAATAAAAGATGCCAGAAATGTACAATACGTACATAAAGCTTATTTCTCTCAAAGTCTGTGCACAAATTTGTTTACATCCCTGTTAATGAGCATTTCCCCTTTGCCAAGATAATCCATCATTACACAGGTGCACCTTACGTAGGGGCAACAAATGGTCACACAACACAATGCCACAGATTTCTCAAGTTTTGAGGCAGCGTACAATTGGCATGCTGGTTGCAGGAATGTCCACTAGAGAATTGAATGTTAATTTCTCTTCCATAAACATTTCTGACAAAAATAGATACTGACGGATTTTCTGATCCACGCCCCTACCTTTTTTGTAAATGTATTAGTGACCAACAGATGCATATCTGTATTCCCAGTCATGTGAAATCCATAGATTAAGGCCTAAGTAATTAATTTATTTCAATTGACTGATTTCCGTACATGAACTGTAACTCAGCAAAATCGTAGAAATTGTTGCATGTTGCATTTTTATTTTTGTTCAGTGTAGGTCGACCTTTACATTGATGTGAACTAAAGTAACCTAGTTTAGTTAGCCAATTAGAAGCTTTGTTAAAATCCTTCAGAGTCTGCCAATCTAAATAACGTAATAAAATAATCAGAGATGCAGTGCATTTGGAAACAATTTATACCCTTTGACTTTTTCCACATTTTGTTACATCAATCTACACACAATACCCCATAATGACAAAGCAAAAACAGTTATTTTTTTTCTTTTTTAAACAGAAATACCTTATTTACATAAGTATTCAGACCCTTTGCTTTGAGACTGGAAAATTAGCTCAGGTGCATTCTGCTTACATAGAAACATCTCAAGGATGGTCAACAACTTGATTGGAGTCCTGCTATGGAAAATTATATTTGATTAGACATGATTTGGAAAGGCACACACCAGTCTATATAAGGTCCCACAGTTGACAGTGCATGTCAGAGCAAAAACCAAACCATGAGGTCGTAGGAATTATCCGTAGAGCTCCGAGACAGGATTGTGTTGAGGCACAGATCTAGGGAAGGGTACCAAAACATTTCCACAGGATTGAAGGTCCCCAAGAACTCAGTGGCCTCCATCATTCTTAAATGGAAAATGTTTGGAACCACCAAGACTTCCTAGAGCTTTCTGCCCGGCCAAACTGAGCAATCGGGGGAGAAGGGCCTTTGTCAAGGAGGTGACCAAGAACCCGATGGTCACTGACAGCTCCAGAGTTCCTATGTGGAGATGGGAGAACCTTCCAGAAGGACACCATCTCTGCAGCACTCCACCAATCAGGCGTTTATGGTAGAGTGGCCAGATGGTAGCCGTTCCTCAGTAAAATGCACATGACTGCTCGCTTGGAGTTTGCCAAAAGGCACCTAAAGGACAGACCATGAGAAGCAAGATTCTCTGGTCTGATGAAACCAAGATTGAACTCTTTGGCCTGAATGCCAAACACCACATCTGGAAGAAACCTGGCACCATCCCTACGGTGAAGCATGGTGGTGGCAGCATCATGTTGTGGGGATGTTTTTCAGGGAGACTAGTCAGGATCGTGAGAGCAAAGTACAGAGAGATCCTTGATGAAAACTTGCTCCAGAGCGCTCAGGACTTCAGGCTGGGGTGAAGGTTCACCTTCCAACAGGACAACGGTGCTTTAACAAAGTACTGAGTAAAGGGTCTGAATACTTATGGAAATGTGATTTTTCCATTTGTTTAATATACATTTACAAACATTTCTAAAAACCTATTTTTGCTTAGTATTATGGGGTATTATGTGCATTTTGATGAGGGGGAAAAACAACTTAATCCATTTTAGAATAAGGCTGTAACGTAACAAAATGTGGAAAAAGTAATGGGGTCTGAATACTTTCTGAATGCACTCTACTACTTGAAGATAAACATAATAGGCTTATGAATCTATATGGACCCAGTAATGACGATCTAAATTCATTTGAAAATATTTATAATAATCAAATTAGTCTCCAGGATATAAAAATATATATTATAATGGTAGGGGACTGCAACAAAATTTGAAGGATGTCAAAAGACCGAAAAGGCAATCATACTACCAACTATCACCCAATGGCACATAAAGTGATTACAAATATTACGGACCCGTTGTAACTGACTGATATTTGGAGGCCTAAAAATCCAGATCTCGTAAGATCTATACTTTGAGGAGGTAGTCAATTGATTATTTTCTGGTATCTTTTTCTATGGTGCTAAAAGTGAAAAAAAGTATTGATTGAGGATCGAAAGCACTATAACCATCAATTTATATCCCTCCATATACCTATGACAGACTTTCCATGAGGAAGGGATATTGGAAATTTGCACTACTTTCTTAACAAAATTTAAGGGGTTTTGTGCAGTGTACTGATAATGTGAAGAAGCAGAGAATAGTTGCAAGTCAAAAGGGTCCTGCTGCTGACATTTTTAGGTTTTTGAAGATCGGAAATCCCACAGCTACTTCTACTGATTACATGAAAGCTATTGAAACTGCATTCAGAACCACTGAGAGTGCATCTGATCTGATGGGAAGGTTCAGAAACACATTTCAGAATGAGAGAGAGAAGCTTTCTCTATATCTGCTGAGATTGAACAAACTGCTGGACAGTGTGTTTCACAAAAGGTGGAATTGTGCTGTCTGAGGTGAATTGAAAATGCATTGAACAGGTTGTGAGAGGTGCACTAGCACACGACATGGTTGCTCTTTGCATATGGATAACCTACAAGCTACGTGATCCACATGCCTTCTCTGAGCTGCTACACGAGGTAAGGGAAGAGCATGGCCGTGCACTTCTGGGGGGACAGGTGCTCAAAGAAAAAGAAGGCCAGCCCCCCCCCGCCTTAAAATCAAATGTCATAATTGGAAATTCACGACATACCAACTATCTCTGTAGCCAAAATGTCAACATTTACAGTGCCTTGCGAAAGTATTCACCCCTTTGGAATTTTTCCTATTTTGTTGCTTACAACCTGGAATAAAAATAGATTTTTGGGGGGGTTTGTATCATTTGATTTACACAACATGCCTATCACTTTGAAGATGCAAAATATTTTTTAATTGTGAAACAAACAAAAAAAAACTTGAGCGTGCATAACTATTCACACCCCCAAAGTCAATACTTTGTAGAGCCACTTTTTGCAGCAATTACAGTTGCAAGTCTCTTTGGCTATGTCTCTATAAGCTTGGCACATCTAGCCACTGGCATTTTTGCCCATTCTTCAAGGCAAAACTGCTCCAGCTCTTTCAAGTTAGATGGGTTCCGCTGGTGTACAGCACAGATTGAGGTCTGGGCTTTGACTAGGCCATTCCAAGACATTTAAATGTTTCCCCTTAAACCACTCAAGTGTTGCTTTATTAGTATGCTTAGGGTTGTTGTCCTGCTGAAAGGTGAACCTCCGTCCCAGTCTCAAATCTCTCTTGAAGACTGAAACATGTTTCCCTCAAGAATTTCCCTGTTTTTAGCGCCATCCATCATTCCTTCAATTCTGACCAGTTTCCCAGTCCCTCCCGATGAAAAACATACCCACAGCATGATGCTGCCACCACCATGCTTCACTGTGGGGATGGTGTTCTCAGGGTGATGAGAGGTGTTGGGTTTGCACCAGACATAGCTTTTTCCTTGATGGCAAAAAAGCTCAATTTTAGTCTCATCTAACCAGAGTACCTTCTTCCATTTGTTTGGGGAGTCTCCAACATGCCAACAAACGTGTTTGCTTATTCTTTTCTTTAAGGAAAGGCTTTTTTCTGGCCCCTCTTCCGTAAAGCCAGCTCTGTGGAGTGTACGGCTTATGGACAGATACTCCAAACTCCACTGTGGAGCTTTGCAGCTCCTTCAGGGTTATCTTTGGTCTCTTTGTTGCCTCTCTGATTAATGTCCTCCTTGCCTGGTCCGTGAGTTTTGGTGGGCAGCCCTCTCTTGGCAGGTTTGATGTGGTGCCATATTCTTTAAAAGAATGTATAATGGATTTAATGGTGCTCCGTGGGATGTTCAAAGTTTTGCATATTTTTTTATAACCCAACCCTGATCTGTACTTCTCCACAACTTTGTCCCTAACCTGTTTGGAGAGCTCCTTGGTCTTCATGGTGCCGCTTGCTTGGTGGTGCCCCATGCTTAGTGGTGTTGCAGACTTTGGGGCCTTTCAGAACAGGTGTAAATATACTGAGATCATGTGACAGATCACGTGACACTTAGATTGCACACAGGTGGACTTTATTTAACTAATTATGTGACTCCTGAAGTGAATTGGTTGCACCAGATCTTATTTAGGGGCTTCATAAATCTACGGTAATCGAGAATTTCAATAAGCATTTTTCTAAGGCTGGCCATGCTTTCAACCTGGCTACCCCTACCCCGGCCAACAGTTCTGCACCCTCCGTGGCCTCCAACTGCTCTTAAATGCTAGTAAAACTAAATTCATACTCTTCAACAGATCGCTGCCCGCACCCGCCCGACTAGCATCACTACTCTGGATGGTTCTGACTTAGAGTATGTGGACTACTACAAATACCTAGGTGTCTGGTTAGACTGTAAACTCTCCTTCCAGACTCACATGAAGCATCTCCAATCCAAAATTAAATCTAGAATCGGCTTCCTATTTCGCAACAAAGCCTCCTTCATTCATGCTGCCAAACCTACCCTCGTAAAACTGACTATCCTAACGATCCTTGACTTCGGCGATGTCGTTTACAAAAAAAGCCTCCAACACTCTACTCAGCAAATTGGATGTAGTCTATCACAGTGCCATCCGTTTTGTCACCAAAGCCCCATATACTACCGACCACTATGACCTGTATGATCTCGTTGGCTGGCCCTCGCTACATATTCATCGCCAAACCCACTGGCTCCAGGCCATCTTTAAGTCTTTGCTAGGTAAAGCCCTGCCTTATCTCAGCTCACTGCTCACATAGCAACACCCACCCATAGCTCATGCTCCAGTAGGTATATTTCACTGGTCATCCCCAAAGCCAACACCTACTTTGGCCGCCTTTCCTTCCAGTTCTCTGCTGTCAATGACTGGAACGAATTGCAAAAATCACTGAAGCTCGAGACTCATATCTCCCTCACTAACTTTAAGCATCAGCTGTCAGAACAGCTTACTGATCACTGCACCTGTACACAGCCCATCTGTAAATAGACCCAACTACCTCATCCCCATATTGTTATTTTTTTGCTCTTTTGCACCCCTGTATCTCTACTTGCACATCATCATCTGCACATCTATCACTCCAGTGTTAATGCTAAATTATAATTATTTCGCCACTATGGCCTATTTATTGCCTTACCTCCCTAATCTTACTACATTTGTACACACTGTATATAGATTTTGTCTATTGTGTTATTGACTGTATGTTTGTTTATCCCATGTGTAACTCTGTGTTGTTGTTTTTGCCGCACTGCTTTGCTTTATCTTGGCCTACCTGGTTAAATAAAGGTGAAATATTTTTTTTTATAAAATTCACAGCAAAGGGGGTGAATACGTATGCACACACCACTTTTCAGTTTTTTATTTTTTTGTTTGTTTTTTGAAACAAGTAATTATTTTCGTTTCACTTCACCAATTTGGACCATTTTGTGGAGATGACGGGAGATTGACATTGGGAAAAGAGTAGCTGTCAGCTTATCATAGTGATTCTGCTAGCTAGCTAGTCAGCTATGCTATCAACTTTACTTGAGTTTGTCCTGCTGCTGAAATATGCCTCTTACTAACAAGTGGTAAAATTGCCCCATTCTTTGTCCCTAACAGTGAGAGACCCACAACAGATTAAACTCAAATGTAGTCTCCTACTTGTAGGCTATTCAGGTCTCCTCACCCGACGCCCCCGTAGCCAGTGAACACTGCTCGCGAGTCATACAAGTGCACTCTTAGGGCGGAAGGGCGGGGTAATTTTCAGAGATTCAGTTTATGAAATTAGCTAGCTTGATGTGCAATTCATAACATTACATTTAAAATGAAAACAAAAAATGAAGAGACTCAAAATAAGATTAAAAAGTAATTCATACTTTTAAAAAAATCCACCCTGCTGCGAGGACACTTTTTCATAGGAGGGCAAAATGCAGGTGCTCAGGCACTGGTGGACAAAGATATGATTAAAGACAGGGTTGTTCGCACTAGTATTGTTATGTCATCAGATGTCACTCCAGTTCCTGCTGCAACCACAGAAGCTTACATTATGTCATGTTCTCCCTCTCCGGCCTCTAGGTCACCAGTCTGCCACCATCGTTACGCGTAATTGCGCATTATGACACTCAGCTGGACTCCATCTCCTCCTTGATTACCTGCCCTATATTTGTCACTCCATTTTGTTCCTTCCCCAGTCGTCATTGTATCTGTTTCTGTTGCATGTCGAGCATCCGAACAAGCAAAACAGAGCCCCTCTGTCTAAGTATGTGTAGCCCATGTATCTGATGCTGTTTGGCCAAAAATAGTACAGAGGGGTGCTGTTTTGCTCGCTTGGATGCATTCTCCGGTGCCATAGATGGTCTTGTCTGTCGGCGCGCATCTCGGTCAAATTATCAATATTTAAGACCCCCCTCCCACCACCCACCAAAAAGTTAAATTTTTGTTGTCTTTAGAGAAGCTCATGTCATATTCAGGGGAGTTAAGCTCGCACTCTGCACCATAGCATTAGAGTCACTGATGTCTGACCCCAGCTGATGTGGAAGATGCGAAAAAAACATCTGAAGAACCTGAAAGTGTCGCCGATTCTGTTGGTGAGGAAGAAAAACAGAACCATATGGATGTGTGTGGACTACACAACACTCAACAGACGTACAGTTCCTTACCAATAAGCAGCTCCAAGAATTTGAAGACACCCTTACAAGTTTGAATGGAAGCAAATGGTTAATCGTATTGGATCTCAGATGTGGATATTATAAAACTCTGATGAGTGAAGCTGACAAATAGAAGACTGCTTTTATATGTCCCGCTGGATTATATTAGTTTGAGATGATGCCTCAAGGAATGTCTGGAGCACCGGCAACTTTTCAAGTTTTATGGAAAAGACCGTTGGAGAAATGAATCTGCTCAAAGTTCTAATGTACTTAGACAACCTGATAGTCTTCTGGGGAAAATAATTTAAGAATATGAAGGGAGGCTTCTCAGTGTTGGATCTTTTGAAAGATGAAGGACTGAAGTTGTCTTTGGAAAAGTGTCAATTCTGTTGAACATCAGTCAACTATGTGCGACATGTAGTATTCCAGGATGGAGTGGCTACAGATGCATCAAAGATTGAAGCAGGAACCACATGGCCAAGACCAGACACTGTGTCTGTTGTTTGCTCTTTCCTCAGATTCTGTGGGTTTTGCAGACAATTCGTAAAACTCTGCTCAAAATTGAGTTGAATCAACTCCTGCATGGTTACCTTCCCTCAGCCAAGAAAGGGAAAAATTGAGTGTTCTTCAAGCACTCAAAACAGTGTTCTTCAAGCACTCAGAACCCTTCAGATCTAGGTGGGATGAGAAGTGTGAAATGGCCTTTGAGAAACAGGACAGCCTCACTAGAGCTTCGGTCATGGTTTTTGCAAACCCTCAACAGTACTACATGGCGATGCAAGCGGTGAAAGGTTAGGTGGAGTATTGTACCAAGAAGACCAGGATCAACACCTGCGTCCAGTCGCATTAACTACTTAGGGAGAAACGGCGCGCTAGCGGGCCGCTCCCGACACTACCCGGTGAAATGTAAGGCGCCAAATTCAAAATCCAAAAGTTGAATTATTAAACATTCATCAATATACAAGTGTTGCATAGTCATCAAAAGCTCTGATTCTTGGCAATATCACATCGTTGTCAGATTTCAAAAAGGCTTTACGGCGAAAGCACAACATTTGATTGTTTGAGGATAGCCCCTCTCATATTTTATGTATTAGCATAAATTCATATCCAACGTGAAGAGAACACGTTCAAATTATACCTATAAACTTTCTCCAAACAAATCAAACATCATTTTTAATGTATCCTTAGGTATCCTTTTATGTATATTTACTGTAATATTTCAACCGGACGATAACGTGAACGATAGGAAAGGAAAATAAAGTGGGGCATGCTAACAATCTCGCGCCCGTGAAACGTTATTGACAAATGTGGTCCCCTGACTATTTCCTCTTCCTATCTGTTCTGCTTAGTGCTAGACCCTCCAGACACTGTATAAAGACTGTTGACATCTAGTGGAAGCCATAGGTACTGCAGTCTCAGTCCTAGATAACATAGAAATCAATAGGCAGCCTGGAGAAAAAGGTCATGTACAAAAGAAACTGCAAATCCGGATGGATTTTCCTCGGGTTTTTGCCTGCTATATCAGTTATGTTATACTGACATACGTTATTTTAACACTTTTAGAAACTTCAGAGTGTTTCCTATCCAATAGTACTAATTCTGTGCATATCCTATTTTCTGGGCCTGAGTGGCAGGCATTTTACTTTGGGCACGCCAGACTCTCCAAAACTGTCACCACTGCTGCCGCTCCCTAAGAAGTTAACCAGTAGAAGTTTATCCCCGTCTGAATGCAACTACCCTGCTCATAAGTAGGAATTTCTAGCTTTGAAGTGGGCTGTTGTTGATAAACTGCACGATTACCTGTATAGAGCAAAGTTCGAGGTTAGAAATGACAACAATCCCCTGACATAAGTCTTGACCTCAGCAAAACTGGATGCTACTGGCCATCACTGGCTTGCTGCGTTGTCTACTTACGACTTTAGTCTGAAGTACAGGCCAGGAAAACAGAACATTTATGCTAACTCCTTATCCGTCTTCTGCATGAGAAACCTGAAATGAAACCAGATTGGAGAAACAATTCCACTTTAGGCATGAGAGCCATGTTCTAGGTGTCTACTGTGATAAGACCAACTCATCAATCATTTCAAGACAGAGTGATTGACCAATTGGGTGCTCCCTGTCTGGTCATAGCTCACATCACCTCCATCGTCCCAGACACCCTAGACCCACTCAAATTTGCATACCACCCCAAAAGATCTACAGACGATGCAATCTCAATTGCACTCTACACTGCCTTCTCCCACCTGGACAAAAGGAATACCTATGTGAGAATTCTGTTCATCGACAACAGCTCAGTATTCAACACCATAGTGCCCTCCAAGCTCGTCACCAAGCTCGGGAAACTGGGCTGAACACCTCCCTCTGCAACTGTATCCTGGACTTCCTGACGGGCCGACCCCAGGTGGTGGGAGTACAGTGGTTCCTCCTTCAAAATTTGCGAGCTTACACCGCGGGACTTAGGGGTACCAGCTTCATTGCTCCAGACAACCACAAGGGGAAGTTAGAGCACTCATTATGCATTTGGGTCTCAAGGCTTTTATATGACCAATCATATCGAGTGGTTCCAATGACAAATTTGACGCGGGCCACCCGTCCCTGGTGACTTCAACAAAGATGGCTAACAAAACATTACGGGGAAGCAAATGTAAGTAGTTATAACGTCATAAAGAGTCAAGCAAAAAAAGTACAATTGAGAGGAATAAGTTAGTTAATGTAGAGAAAACGATTGTGCATATTTTTTTGTCATGAAGTTAATTTACTTAGCAATTTACTTAATTTATTTAGCAAGTTTTTTTTCAGCCATATCCAATACCAGGTGTTTCAAAGTCATTCATTATAGCAAGCAGGGAGCAGGTTTCAAACCCTCAACATTCTAGCCCGATGTCCAGCACACTATCAACTGTGCCCAAATGTATTAATTGGGGTTGGGGACGATTGTGGCTAAAAACAATTTATGAATTGGAATCTTTAACGTGGAAAGGGGAAAAGGTATTATTATTAGTTCTTCACAAGCATAGCAGGATGTGCTATTAGCTGAACAATAGACTATTCAACCTTTACTTAAAGAATTGTCTTATAGCTGAGCTAGGTGTGAAGTGCTTGGTAGGTCGATGTCCTTATTGTGGTTTTACAGACGTGTTTAATACGTTTTATGTACACACTTTATTTGAATATTTATGAAATGCATATTGTTATATTTGGTAGCACTTATTTGTTTTTCCTTTGCCTCCAACCCCTTTCGATGGGTGGAACAGATGTGGATGTGGCTAGGTCTACATAAGGGTGCTAATTAAAAAAACTCACAAAAGCTCTGACAAAGGCCGTGAGTCCAATACGTAAAGCTTACTAAAGATCAGTGATACAATCAAGAACAGTGTGCGGGTTCCTTCTTCGTTTTCCTCAACGTATCCGGCTGTTGCCATACACCTGCAAAAAAGATAGCTCAGATGTGCAAGTGCCTTGAATTTTGAATTAGACTTTACAAACAACAAGAGGGCTTAATTGGAGTCTATTTCTTCGGAGCCTAGACCTATATAAAATAACTTAACTGGCTGAGGTAGGCTATGAGGCTTATCAGCCTATTAGAAGTAGGATTTTTTTATTAGGCCTACTTACAATTGCAACTGGTCAAAAATGTGGCATCCTACATAAAACAATCATTTAAAGAAAAAGTCTCCACATTCGAACTAAAACAATGTAACTAAAAAGAAAACACACATTTGTAATTCCCAAACTCTAAAAGTAATTGGAAAGGTAGATACAAATTATGTGTGACATTGTGGTTACAATAAAGAATGTAGCCCGTCATTCAAATGTTTCCCATTAGCAGGACAATAGATTTTGTAGTCTGGCTACTGTTGTGAAAATCCCTCAACTTGCAATGTATTTGATGCTTAAGTACTCTAAAGTGTTACATTTCTAACTCAAAACAGCATTTCTTCGTTAATCTTCTTGATCTTTTTTCTGTAGCAATTTTGAGAAAATTGCTCAACGGCCACAGTTGATTCATCTGTGAAGATGACGTTATTGAATGTCTCGCCAGCTTTGATCTGGGCCTGCAGGATGCAAAGTTTTTTGTTTGTCAGGCAAATCATTGGGTCGAAACTACAGAACAGTACAAAACAAGCGAACACACATGGTTAATGTTCTGACAATTAAACAAAAATATATATATATATATATATATATATATATATATATATATATATATATATATATATATACACACACACTTAAAAAATATATTCTTACCGATGCCCGCAGATTACAGATTGCCTTTGCTGATCGTCTTCATTCATCAGGGAGTCAATGGCTTGAATAGTCATTGACTCACTCACGCCCGGACTGTTATGCTGTTCTGCTATTCCAAGGATGTGTAACCGAAGAGACATACTACGAGTGGGCACATAATACATAGCCTTCCCGCTGTGGCTGTCTATTTCAGCACCATTTCGCGCTGCTCTGAGACAAGCATGGAGAAACGAAAATGTTAAAAAATTCCATGATATTCGTATTAAGATATGTGTTGACTGAATATAAGCAAATGATGTCTGCTAAATAATAAAGTTAGGTTTCTCCAGAAATAAATAATTCTAAATAACTGGCTTTATTTACAAATTAGTGAGAATGTCTCACCCCATGTTCAAGAATTGCCTTTTTCTTACTCATTCTAGGTTAATTGAAAAACAAAGCGATTATTATTGATTAATATTATGGTATTTCTATTCCAAGAAAAACAAAAAACCCTATGGAAAATATGGCAGTATTTATTAATTTAGAATTATATAAAAGCCCCTTAGATATTCTCACAGATCCTAACAGAAAATGCCCTTTAGTTATTATAGAGTCCTCCAATCCTCTAAATTTAATTATTGGCGGAGTGTCACATCATTGAAAAAAATATTTTTAGATATACTGTTAAAAATGGTGTAGGTCTTATTTAAAGAGCATATTGAAGTTAGAAGCAAAAGCCTACAACTATTTTAGCACCGTTTCGCGCTGCTCTGAGACAAGCACGACACAGGGATTCTTTAGCTAAATAGCCCAGTACTGCCATATTTTCCATAGGGTTTTTTGTTTTTCTTGGAATAGAAATACCATAATATTAATCAAATTAATTTGATTATTATGGTACCAGTCAAAAGTTTGGACACACCTACTGAATCAAGGATTTTTCAATATTTTTCATATTTTATACATTGTAGAATAATAGTGAAGACATCACAACTATGAAATAACACAAGGAATCAGTTAAGAACAAATTCACATTTACAAGGACATCCTACTCCTTCCTCCCCAACAGGGATTTGAACCACGGTCTCCTGCATGCCCTGCATTCTGTAGTACAGACATGGCCTGCTCTCTCTTACGTAAGGAATTAGGCACTTTCCCATGTTTACTACAGTATGTATTGTAGACTGCAGTAGCCTAATAAACAAAAACACATTTGGTTAAGAAAATAATGATTAAAAATACTCTTTCAAAATGCAGATGTTGATTTAGTTATGGATCCATAACGAATTACTATGGGAATACATCACTGATTTACAGAAATATTGGAACAAAGTTGTCTAATGAAGGCAAACAATTTAGAATCCTCATCCTGTAGCCTACTTCCGACGTCACATTATACAGCGCCATATTTTCCATTCCATCCTAACGGAAACCCTGAGAGTTTTGTTTTTCGTTTTTCTCTGAATAGAAACACCGTAATATTCATCAAATTATTTTAGCCAAATTTATTAAAATCAATCCCATATACTATGCTATTACAAAAAAGTTTTAAATTCTCTGGTAATGCCAATAAGGAATACTATCAAATGCTTCTTTAAGATGCCCTCTGGTGGTCAAACTAGCAATAACTTGCAGTAACAGAAAATAAATGACAGAATTAAATGATGTTCCACAGAATGCTGTGGCAGCACGCAATGTGTGCCGTAGTATGACGCAACTTTTAAACGAGGAACCACTGTGGGTAACAGTCACTTAAAACTACTTAAGTAATATTTTTACCTATCTGTACTTAACATATTTACTATTACTATTCATATTTTTGACAACACTTATGTTTACTTCACTACATTCCTAAAGAAAATATTGTACTTTTTACTCCATACATTTTCCCTGACAACCCATAGTATTCGTTACATTTTGAATGCTTAGCAGGACAGGGAAATTGTGAAATTGACGCACTTATCAAGAGAACACATCCCTACTGCCTATAGTCTGGCGGACTCACCTAAACACAAAGATTTATGTTGTTTTTTAAATTTTTTAAATTTTTAAAACAAGAAAATGGTGATGTCTGCTTTGCTTAATATAAGGAATTTGAAATTATTTATACTTTTACTTTTACTTATATATATTTTACCAAGTACATTTACTTTTGATAGTTAAGTACATTTAAAACCGAAAACTTTTAGACCAACTCAAGTACTATTTTACTAGGTGACTTTCACTTTTAATTTTCTATTAGGGTATCTATACTTTTACTCAAGTATGATAATTGGGTACTTTCTCCATCACTGGTAACAATACCTCCACCACGCTGACCCTCAACACTGGGGCCTGCCAGGGGTGTGTGACTAGCCTCCTCCTTTACCCACGACCGTGTGGCCTTGCACGACTCTAACACCATCATCAAGTTCGCTGACGACACAACGGTGGTAGGCCTGATCCCCAATGATGATGAGACAGCCTACAGGGAGGAGATCAGAGAACTATCAGTGTAGTGCCAGGACAACAACCTCTCCCTAATGTCAGCAAGACCAAGGAGCTGATCGTGTACTACAGAAAACAGGAGGGGTGCACACCCCCTTCCACATCGACGGGGCCGCAGCGGAGAGGTTCATCAGCTCTAACCCCTTATTTTTGTTGGCACAAAACTTCCTCTGGTGGACATTTCTGCAGTCAGCAATCCAATTTCAAACTCCCTAAAAAACTTGAGACATCAGTAGCATTGTGATGTTTGGCAAAACTGCACATTTTAAAGTGGTCTTTTATTGTCCCCGGGACAAGGTGCACGTGTGTAATGATCATGCTGTTTAACTTTTTAGGGAGCGGCAGCTGAGGTGTCGGTTTTGGAGAGTCTGGTGTGCCCAAAGTAAAAGGCCTGCCACTCAGGCCCAGAAACTAGGATATGCACATAATTAGTACTATTGGATAGGAAACACTCTGAAGTTTCTAAGTGTTAAAATATTGTCTGTGAGTATAACAGAACGGATATAGCAGGCGAAAACCCGAGGAATTTCTGTCCTGGAAAAAGTGTATTTGACACATTGCCTCATTTTGAACCCCTCCCTATTGAAAATGACCATATATGGGAGTAAGATTGCAGTACCTATTGCTTCCACTGGATGTCAACAGTCTCTAGACAGTGTTTGATGATGTTTAGTTGCTCTGGATGGTAATAGAAGAAGAATTTCGAAGTGGTCATCGAATGTAAACAGAAGAGGATGCGCATTCACGGGCTCGCGCGCGCTGTGGTTTTTTCCTTTCCTATCGCCCAGTTTATAATCCGGTTGAAAT
>QNTS01000202.1:5909-25945 GCA_003317085.1 Hucho hucho
GTGTTGTGGTCAGATGAGACCAAAATGGAGCTCTTTGGCATCAACTCAACTCGCCGTGTTTGGAGGAGGAGGAATGCTGCCTATAACCCCAAGAAAACCATCCCCACCGTCAAACATGGAGGTGGAAACATTATGCTTTGGGGGTGTTTGTCTGCTAAGGGGACAGGACAACTTCACCGCATCAAAGGGACGATGGACGGGGACATGTACTGTCAAATCTTGGGTGAGAACCTCAGCCAGGGCATTGAAAATGGGTCGTGGATGGGTATTCCAGCATGACAATGACCCAAAACACACGGCCAAGGTAACAAAGGAGTGGCTCAAGAAGAAGCACATTAAGGTCCTGGAGTGGCCTAGCCAGTCTCCAGACCTTAGTCCCATAGAAAATCTGTGGAGGGAGCTGAAGGTTCGAGTTGCCAAACGTCAGCCTCGAAACCTTAATGACTTAGAGAAGATCTGCAAAGAGGAGTGGGACAAAATCCTTCCTGAGATGTGTGCTAACCTGGTGGCCAACTGCAAGAAACATCTGACCTCTGTGATTGCCAACAAGGGTTTTGCCTCCAAGTACTGAGTCATGTTTTGCAGAGGGGTCAAATACTTATTTCCCTCATTAAAATGCAATTCCATTTATAACATTTTTCACATGCGTTTTTCTGGATTTTTTTGTTGTTATTCTGTCTCTCACTGTTCAAATAAACCTACCATTAAAGTTATAGACTGATCATTTCTTTGTCAGTGGCCAAACGTACAAAATCAGCAGGGGATCAAATACTTTTTTCCCTCACTGTATGCTTCAATAATGTTTTGATCACGCGGACTGGGAAATGTTCCAGGTCACCACTGAGAATAGTATCAACGTATACACTGACTCGAAACAGGGTTCATCAGGAAGCGGATAGAGGATGATGTTCCCACTGTGACAATTAGAATTTATCCAAACCAAAAACGTGGCTAGATGGAAGCATTCGTGCAAAGCTGAAAGAGCGAACCACTGCATTTAACCAAGGTGACTGGGAACATGTACAAACAGACTAGCTGTGACCTCCGTAAGGCAATCAAAGAGACAAAACGACAGTACAGGGACAAAGTGGAGTCACAATTCAACGGCTCAGACGAGACGTATGTGGTAGGGACTCCAGACAATCACGGATTATAAAGGGAAAACCAGACACATTGCAGACACCGATGCCTAGCTCCCAGACAAGCTAAACACCTTTGCCCGCTTCGAAGAAAACAACATTGAGCCGCCGATGCGTGCCCCCGACGCTCACGAGGACTGTGTGCTCTCGTTCTCCGTGGTCAAGGTGAGTGGGTCATTTAAGCGTGTTAACCCCCTCAAGGCTGCCTGTCCAGACGGCATCCCAAGCTGCGTCCTCAGAGCATGTGCAGACCAGCTAGCTGGAGCTTTTATGGACATATTCAATCTCTCCATATCCCAGTCTGTTGTCCCCACTTGCTTCAAGATGTCCACCATTGTCCCTGTGTCCCAGGAAAGTGAAGGTAACTGAACTAAATGACTATCGCTCCATAGTACTCACATCTGTCATCATCAAGTGCTTTGAGAGGCTAGTCCCGGACCATATCACCTCCACCTTATCCGACACCCTAGACCCACTACAATTTGCATATCGCCCCTAAAGATCCACGGACAATGCAATCGCCATTGCACCTGAACAAGAGAAATACCTATGCAAGAATGCTGTTCATCAACTACAGCTCAGCCTTCTACACCATAGTGCCCTACAAGCTCATCACTAAGCTCAGGGCCCTGGGTCTGAACCCCTCCCTTTGCAACTGGGTCCAGGACTTCCTGACGGGTCGACCCCAAGTGGTGAAGGTAGGCAACAACACCTCTGCCACGCTGATCCTCCACACGGGGGCCCCACAGGGGTGCATGCTCAGCCCCCTCCTGTACTCTCTGTTCACCCATGATGGCATGGTTACACACGTCTCCAACTTAATCATCAAGATTGCTGACAACACAACATTGGTACCAACAACGATGAGACAGCCTACAGGCAGTAAGTGAAAGCCATGGCGGAGTGGTGCCAGGAAAGTGGTGCACCCCCCATCAATCTACACACAATAACCCATAAAAAATAATAATAATTAAATATCACATTTACATAAGTATTCAGACCCTTTACTCAGTCCTTTGTTGAAGCATCTTTGGCAGCAATTACAACCTTGTGTCTTCTTGGTATGAATCTACAAGCTTGGCACTCCTGTATTTGGGGAGTTTCTCCCATTCTTCTCTGCAGATCCTCTCAAGCTCTGTCAGGTTGGATGGACAGCGTTTCTGCACAGCTATTTTCAGCTCAAGTCCGGGCTCTGGCTGGGCCACTCAAGGACATTCAGAGACTTGTTGCGAAGCCACTCCTCCGGGATGCTGCCTAGAAGGCCAGCATCTTGGAGTCGCCTCTTCACTGTTGACATTGAGACAGGTATTTTGCGAGTACTATTTAATGAAGCTGCCAGTTGAGGACTTGTGAGGCGTCTGTTTCTCAAACTAGACACTCTAATGTACTTGTCCTCTTGCTCAGTTGTGCACCGGGGCCTCCCACTCCTCTTTCTATTCTGGTTAGAGCTAGTTTACACTGTTCTGTGAAGGGAGTAGTACACAGCGTTGTACGAGATCTTCAGTTTCTTGGCAATTTCTCGCATAGAATAGCCTTCATTTCTGAGATCAAGAATAGACTGACGAGTTTGAGAAGAAAGTGCTTTGTTTCTTGCCATTTTGAGCCTGTAATCCAACCCACAAATGCTGATGCTCCAGATACTGAACTAGTCTGAAGAAGGCCAGTTTTATTGCTTCTTTAATCAGGACAACAGTTTTCAGCTGTGCTAGCATAATTGCAAAAGGGTTTTCTAATGATCAATTAGTCTTTTAAAATGATAAACTTGGATTAGCTAACACAACGTGCCATTGGAACACAGGAGTGATGGTTGCTGATAATGGGCCTCTGTACGCCTATGTAGATATTCCATAAAAACATCTGCCGTTTCCTGCTGCAATAGTCATTTACAACATTAACAATGTCTACACTGTATTTTGGATCAATTTGCTGTTATTTTAATGGACAAAAAAAATTGCTTTTCTTTCAAAAAACAAGGACATTTCTAAGTGACCCCAAACTTTTGAACAGTAGTATATGTAAATAAGGTATTTCTGGTTTTTATTTTTAATACATTTGAAACAAATTCTAAAAACCTGTTTTCGCTTTGTCATTATGGGGTATTGTGTGTAAATTGATTAGGACTTTTTTTTATTTAATCAATTTTAGAATAAGGCTGTAACGTAACAAAAATGTGGAAAAGTCAATCGGTCTGAATACTTTCTGAATATATACACTGAGTGTACATGACATAGACTGACCAGGTAAATCCAGGTTAAAGCTATAATCCCTTATTGATGTCACCTGTTAAATCCACTTTAATCAATGTAGATGAAGGGGAAGAGACAGTTTAAAGAAGGATTTTTAAGCTTTGAGGCAATAGAGACATGTGTGCCATTCAGAGGATGAATGGGCAAGACAAAATATTTAAGTACCTTTGA
Organism: Hucho hucho; assembly: GCA_003317085.1. Taxonomy (NCBI): domain Eukaryota; kingdom Metazoa; phylum Chordata; class Actinopteri; order Salmoniformes; family Salmonidae; genus Hucho; species Hucho hucho. Next base: position 9,466 of record QNTS01000202.1, read on the forward strand.
ACGCGGTTTTGTAGTAGGTGCCAGGTGCACCAGTTTGAGTGTGTCATGAACTCCAACGCTCTTGGGTTTTTCAGTCTCAACAGTTTCCTGTGTGTATCAAGAATGGTCCACCACCCAAACGACATCCAGCCAACTTGACACAACTGTGGGAAGCATTGGAGTCAACATGGGCCAGCATCCTTGTGGAAGGGGCTTCGACCCCTTGTAGAGTCCATCCCCCGACGAATTTAGTCTGTTCTGAGGGCAAAAGGGTTTGGAACTCAATATTAGGAAGGTGTTCCTAATGTTTTGTTCACTCAGTGGATTATGTGTGTATTGTGTTTATTGTGTTTATTTTTTTAATCATGCTAGGCAGTAATGCACTGTTGGAGCTAGAAACACAAGCACTTTGCTGCACCTGTGATAACATTTGCAAATCTGTGTACACAGCAATAAACTCTAGACCATAGTGTGCCACTGAGCCTCTTTAAACTGGAATGTCCTTCATTGGTCATCTGTCATATGAGCATATTGGTCCTATGATGGCAAGAGTGCAGTGTAATCAATCATTTGAATTTATGCAAGCAAGTCGATATCAGCACGTGCGGGGGTGGGGTGATATGGTGAAAGACAAAAAAACAAGTGTAGGCTATTGGTCTGTATGGAAACGTTCAGTTGGCTCAGCCAAACAGAGGGATCTCTCAAGTCTCTCCATCTCTCTTTCGTTATTTCTCTGTCTCTCTGTCTGTCTGTCTGTGTGTGTGTGTATTTGTTTGTTCGTGCATGCATGTGCGAGAGGGAGGGGGAGAGAGAGCTTTCAGTTGCATGAATTTGCGCGCGTGCTCCGTTGCCGGGGAGAAGGAAGATGAGAGAGACGTGCTTTCATTTTAAGTCACTATGCGATTCAGGAGTCCTACATCCAACCGTCACTCAGCGACGGAGTGAATCCATAAATAAACAGACAAGTAATATTGTTGATTCTAGTGATTTGGTTTCAAAGTATCCAATGGTATCTGGAGTAGATCCATCCAAAGCGGAGAGAAAAGGCCAGTTCAGTCCGTGTGCTGCACAGGTGGGCGCGCTCACCTGTGTGTCAGAGACAGTAGCCATCCACCTGTCGGCGTCAATCCGGTGCACCACTCCCTCCTTTCCACCGATAAGTGACTGAATGTCCACTCCTCAACTCGACTCTTGGCGGTTCCATTTCGCGTGTGACGTATATTTTGACCGTGTCTCATTAGACTACGAAGGGAGGTTTCGCATGCATGTTCTGTAGTCACGTCGAAGGGAGGCGACGTGGGCGGGGCTCAGGCGCTTCTCATTTCCCTGCGATGGTTATCCGGGCAGCAGGGCTGGAGAGACCGCCGGGGAGCATAGTCGCCAGTCCAGCACCGAGACTCGCCTGGCCAAGGACTGCGCCGCACACTTGCCAGGATTGCCAAACATTCCTGAAAAATATACCTGCTATTTATGGCATGTGGCTTGTAACTTTACTCCTGCTGTACTCTCTCCGGGAAGGTAAGAAACACTGTTTTTATGTATTACCTTAATAAATGAAATCCAGTGAGTGTCTCACTTATTCTATCCTGATCAAAAGTACTGTAATAATGACCAATAATTGTAAAGAAACATGGAGATGTATCAGGAGTACAACTGCATTGATGATCATTGGAAGCCATGCAATTAGGAGAGATTGGATTTGAAAATTAATTGTAAATGACTTTGTTTGTCTACAAAATGCATAGGCCGATTGTAAAGATGCATGTAGAGGTGTTTTAGGTGTGAAATCGATTTTTTTGTCGATGTGTGGCGGTGTGCACCCGTCCGTGATGCCGCAGATGGTGCTGATAGCACGGTTTGTTTTCGCATTATACCAACGAGAGTTATGAATATGTAAAATGGCTGGATAGGGAGAACAAGGTGGGAGAGGGAAATGAAATGCCTGAATTGTTGACTTTTTTTAGTGGTCAAGACTTGAATGGGCACATGCAGTGCAAAGTATTTGTTGAAATCGATTCTTATAATTTTATTTCAGTGTTAGTAAATCATTTTGCTGTGGTTGTTTGGCCTATTGGTGTCGGTTTGTGGGTTTTTCTGTGAATGTGTTTTAAGAGCTTGGCTGTGGACACAGGCGCTCTGTTCTGGAGGTGTGCTGTGGTGATTTTTGGGAGGTGATCTTGAGGAGATTTTTGGCAAGAGTCCGTGTCTGTCAATGAGTAGTTGCCATGTTGAAAAATGAAGTAACGAAAGGCTTCTTATTAGACAAATTATTACACCCAAATTAATTACCCCATAATGAAAATGCAATTACTCTTCAGAATTTCCTCGTTTATTTTGTAGACATTATGAGTTTAATTTTCGTTTAATGATTTATCTTTATAAAGTGCTTTCTGTTTTTGACGGGGAAAAATCCTCACATTTCAAAGGCTGATTCAATATGGCTGCAAATCCCGAACGAATTACCAAACTGATCTCTCTTGCTATTACAGTGTATTATAATAATCCTGCAAATCTGCGTTGAAAATAACACAGAAACTCAACAGCATCTTACTGTGTAGTCCTTTGTTTAGCCTGTTTGGAGTTATGTATATGCATATTTATGAGTTATGATTTCAGAAATGGCATGGGCCTGGAGGATGGGCAGATATGTTTTTTCTTCTTATGTCTTGATATGTAGGCCTATCCGACATGTCTGTCAATACTGGAAGGGCAAACCCAAGATACAAGCTCACATTGGCACCTACTTTTATTTAGGCTGTTTCGTGGTAATAATTATTTAATTACATAAATGGGTGTAAGTACATGTGGACCATTTGAATGTCAAGCATTTGAATGTCTCCCTGAATACATATCAATTAAAATAAAATGGAAAGTCAAGTTAAGTAAAGGCACAATGTTCTCATACCAGCATCCAAATGTATTTTTAAATCTATTTAATTCGATCTTAATTTATTTGACCAAAGAAGACCCCAGATGCGTGGGTGAATGTGGACAAGCCCAGACATGTTTCCCTCTAATAGCCCACCTGAACCCTGGCTTCTCTCTCTCTCTCTCTCTCTCTCTCTCTGTGTGGGAAAGGGGACAGCCCTCCCTCTCTGCAATGCATTGGGACTGTTTGCTACAAAGTTTATGTGTATATTAAACTGTGACAATTTATTTTAAGACAATTGTTGTTGTTAAATGGTTCATTTTAATATGTTGTATTTAAACATCTAATTTTTGTTGAGTATTTTCCCATACCTACTTGGACCCATTTTACAACGCAAACACACCCAATTCAATGGGCTAGTGAATTACTTAGAGCGAGACATGGGTTACATAATTGGCCAATTAGCCTACATAAATGAAAGGTACAAATCAAAGAGACATTATTTTAGTCCAAATGACTGTGTAATTAATTAGTATTAATTTTCTATATATTTAGGTGTTGACAGTCATTACATCTTTAGGCTTAAAACCAATGAAGCTAAATTAAATAGGTAATTTTATGACTATTATAGCGCTATATTTCATTATTGAAGATAGGAAATTGACAATTTTGTCAATATGGAATTTATTTATCTGACCACCCGTTTGCTATTTTTGACCAAATACAAATTATGATCATCCAACACAGACACACATTTCAATTATTTATTGCCTAGAATTATTAACAATTAATTATGTATTGATTTCAAAAATGCTATAATTGTTGTAAAGCAGTTTGTATTTTCAGTGTAATTTCTAAGGATGTATTGGTCTATTGATTTTTTTTTTAATGAAATGAAATTAAAATAAATATAATAAAATGTTCCCGTCAATGGCATTTCGAAATTGATCTTAGTTAATCAAAATATATGTGGTTATAAGGAATTCCCTCCCCTGTCATAAGCTCCTAGGCTACTGTCACCCTCTCCCCTCCATACCCAACCCTCCCTCTCCTGTCCTCCCTCGTAGAAAATAGAAACAGGCAAAATTGGTCTCTCTCTATTTTAACCCAAATCCCCAGCTGCCTTCTCCCCTCAGCTGCGCAATTAGCTTTGCGATCTGCCGCATCACCCAATGACAGAGCAGCAAAGCGGGTAACAGGACAGAAGGGTGCCAATAGATAATTGCCTGGTATTATTTGTCTAGTCAAATATGCTCATAAATCACTTTTTTTTATATTGAATAATGCTGAATGAATAAATGCACTGCCTTTATTTTAAACTTAGCCTCGGCTTATGGCCCAGGCTGTAGCATAGGCCTAGGCCTACTCACTTCATTTTCTTGTCAGATTGCATTCGTAAATTTATAAACAATAACATTTTCGTTTCGATTATATGTTGTAAGCTATAGATTAATTCTAACACGTTTATAGCCTACGTCTGTGCTGTGTGTCCTGGGTTCATTAATGAGTCGATATGATTAACCTATTCATAATATGGTGTATACAGTTTGCACTATTGCTTTTGTTAATGTTTCCGTTTTGAGGTCAAAGAATCCTTCAAACTTTAATCCTTTAAAATCATCCCGCAAACTTTTTCAATGGAGCGCATAGAAAAAAATCGATTTCTATGGCCTTGGCCGGGGTTGCCCTTGCCTCTAGTGAGGAACTCAGAAATGTACGTTTTACCCCCGTGTAATGGTGATTTAGCCTACCTAACTTTGTAATAGTATTGTGAGATGTGAACGTTACTGCAGCTGGTGTAAGTGGCGCGTTGCAGTGGTGAGGCTGGCAGGGCGAGCGCAGCGGATCTCAGAGCGCGCGGAGCGGAGCCATAGAGCGTTCAGCGATAGGATCTTACACCTCTATCATGGCACATCTGCTTTCCTATTCGTCTCAGTCCGTCTGCATCCTCCCGCTCCTCTCTCAACCCGTCGTCACAATGTAGCCTACCCGAATGGGATAAATTATGTCGAATAAAAATGCATTAGATGATTAGAATGGATAAGGAATGGATAGGCTATGTTTGAAAGAAAGGGATATGAAATATGTCAATTACATGCGTTCTGACGGATGACAGGTGAGGTGTCCAAGCCTTTTATCACCTCTGGTCTTGTTCTGGCAGGTGGTTGTCGAAGGTATGCTCTCTCTCTCTTTCTCTCTCTCTCTCTCTATCGCTCTCTCTCTCTCTATCGCTCTCTCTCTCTCTGTCGCTCTCTCTCTCTATCGCTCTCTAACGCTCTCTATCGCTCTCTCTCTCTCTCTCTCTCTCTCTCTCTCTCTCTCTCTCTCTCTCTCTCTCTCTCTCTATCGCTCACTCACTCACTCACTCACTCACACACACTCCTCCTTCTCCCCCTCATCACTAGGCAGAATTAAAGGCTGGGGGAGGGGCAGTTTTATGCAGACTGCTGGGACTTGTGATCTACAGATTTGATATTCACATTAAGAGAGAAACTGGCTGCTTTGATGTAAGGGGGAGCTGGTCCCAGGGGACTGCTGAAGTAGCACACTTTTTCACTGACGCAGCACGGCCCTGGGGGGTGATGGGGTATACGGTGTACAGAAAGCAGGGGGGGGCAAAACCCCTGCCTTGATTAGATGTAACCCCCAACAACCCACCAGCCCAGCCCTCACATCTTCCCACCCCACACCAACCACCTACTTATGCCAGACCCCTAAGGATTATTCATAAGCTTACACCTACCTCCATCTCCCTGTCTCTTCTTATAATTTGTATGTACTTCCCCTCCCCCTACTTGCTCTCATAGCACACACACACACACACACACACACACACACACACACACACACACACACACACACACACACACACACACACACACACACACACACACACACACACACACACACACACACACACACACACACACACACACAGACATTCTAATCGCTAGGTTTTAAATGCAGACATGTTGCCATACAACTTCAAGACGCAACAAGATGTGCGCTAGCTGGCGTTCGGAAGGCAATGGATGGAGAGATAGAGGGAATAGAGGAGAAGGAGAAGAGCACAGGGAGATGGAGGGAAGGAGAGGAGGAAGTGGAACTGAAAATGATCCTACATCTGTCTCCATGGGAAGAGGTGCTCCGTGATGTGTGACAGAGAGAGAAAAGAGGATGGGGGTTGAGAGAGAGGGAGCACTGATGTGTATGCACATGAGCAGAGGGTTAAAGAGAGAAAAGGGGGAGAGAGAGAAAAAGGGGGAAGATGGAGAAGAGGAGAAAGCATTATGCATTTGGTTTGGTTCAGGGACTGCGGGTTTGATGGTGTGTGTGTGTGTGTGTGTGTGTGTGTGCATGCATGCGCGCGTGCGCACACCGGAGAGGCGTAGACCAGCTGTATTATGCATAATGAAGTCTTGCATAGGCAATGGCTTCTGCCTCTCCGACATACATATTCATGGCTTGTTCTCAAGCAGGCTGCATAAAATAGTGGCTCAGTGTGTTCTGCGCACACTCACTCCTGCAGCCAGCCAGCAAGCCAGGGCTCAGCTCTACCAACACCATTAACAGGCTCCAATGCACTGCAATGAAAACACCTCACAATGAATGAGGGGATACACATTATACATATCTTCTATTGTTTTTCCTCATTGTGTTTTATTAGGACTGAACTCCCAGTTCTACTGGTGTCCCCAGATACCAGGTCAACACTGAACTCCGATGCTTTGGACTGAATTTGACTGAAAGGGGGTTTGCTGATGTGTCAACATGACATACTACATTAATGGCTGGCTGTCAATGCAGTCAAATGGGATGCTAGAATGTTATGGCTGAATGATTTGATCCATTCAGACTGACTGTTTTTCTGAGAAGCAGATAATGATTCCACAAAATGAAGATGGGAAGGCCATTTGAGCCATTAATTAACAACCAGCTCTCACAGTCTCACGTCAGAATTACACGTTCATCCATGTTTATCTAATATCACATTTCGAAGTTGTTACAAACGTCGAACTTCAGGTTTAGGCATGAATGGACCTCCCGAGTGGCTCAGCGGTCTAAAGCACAGCATCGCAGTTCCTGTTGGTGTCACTACAGACCCGGAGTCCCATAATGGAGGCGCACAATTGTCCCAGCGTTGTCTGGGTTAGGGGAGGGTTTGGCAGGGGAGGCTTTACTTGGCTCATCGTGGTCTAGTGACTCCTTGTGGAGGGCCGGGGGCCTGCAGGCTGACTTCGGTTGTCAGTTGAACAGTGTTTCCTCTGACACAATGGTGCAGCTGGCTTTCAGGTTAAGTGGGTGGGTGTTAAGAAGCGCGGTTTGGCAGGTCATGTAACAGAGGACGCATGACTTGACCTTCGCCTCTCCCGAGCCTGTTGCGGCGATGAGATAATGCCAAAACTTCATTTTTTTGTATTTTTTGTTGTTGTTGTATTTTACTCCCTTTTTCATTTACGATCTTAACTCTGAAATCTTAAGGTTAGGTATTAACTCTTTGGGATAGGCTTAAAAACAAAAACAACTGCCTTGCAACCTTTGGAATCAGAGGCAGATAATTACGCCCATTTGCCATCCCCGTCCACAAAACTCTAGCAAAATCTAAACCTACTTGAAGGTAACAGCGCTAACTGTTGACCCTAGTGGCCGGTTTCCACATTATCTCCTGACATCCTTAGACATGGATGGACGTCGAATACTGACTTGTATCACGGGTGAACTGGCTGTTAATTAATGGTCTGGGTGGTTTCTCCTTCCATTGACTTAGATGGAAGTCACTTGCCCCCAGTTGACCCCCTCAAAATACACACCAACACACTGTATTCACACATAGTATGTTGTATATATATTTATTTGTCACATGCCAGTGCCACCATGGCAACCCCTCTGTCTCCACCCAGTGTGAGCGTGCCCTAAATTCCGCTTGGGGCATGTGTGTGTGTGTGTGGTGTGTGTCCGTTTGTGACAGGCTTTGAGTGGGCTGTTTGATCCTGCCCAGTACCCCTCTTTTAACCACCCTCACCCCTCCAGCCCCCAGGCCCCTAATCTAAAGAGGGGTGGTCCTGCTGCCCAGCCCCCCCCCCCAAGCTCTCAGCCTGCCTTTCCCCTCTCCACCACTCCACCCTTCCACTTTAGTCCTGTCTCCCCATTGGGAGATTATAGATATTGCCATCTTTAATATGGGCTTTATGCTCGGGGGCCATTATCAGTAATCTGCAGAGGGGAGGGAGGGGAGGGAGAGGAGGGGGGCAGGGCGCGTGCATTGGTGTGGGGGAGTATGTCTGACCTGGATTCTGCAGTCCACCATCAGATGGACGGCTAGAGTTCATATTTACCATCTGTAGCATGCTGCCCTCACTTCACATCTAACATCAATGTTATGTTGAGCCCAGACCATGGAGCCAGGAGTGAGTGCTACTGTTCTTTCAAGGGGACATGACTTGTGACATTATGTACTAGCACTTAGGTGGGATTATATAGCCTATGGAAGCATCATTATCCAGAGGAGCTGATTTTACTCCAGGGTTAATCTCTAGACTCTGTCCGTGGTTCTGATCTTACTCCAGGGTTAATCTCTAGACTCTGTCCGTGGTTCTGATCTTACTCCAGGGTTAATCTCTAGACTCTGTCCGTGGTTCTGATTTTACTCCAGAGTTAATCTCTAGACTCTGTCCGTGGTTCAGATTTTTCTCCAGGGCTAGCATACACAAATATACATTGAATTAGCCTAAGTGTTTACTCTAGGGGTACTAGAGAGCCTGGTGCAGATGGTTTGGACAGTAGTGTTGGAGGGGCTGGACAATAGAGAGAGAGTCTAGAGGTAGAGATGAATGAACCCTCGCAAGGCTGCCGGCCCAGACGGCATCCCAATCCATCCGCTTCCTCAGAGCATGTGCAGACCAGCTGGCTGGAGTGTTTACGGACATATTCAATCTCTCCATCTGCCAGTCTGTTGTCCCTACTTGTGTCAAGATGTCCACCATTGTTCCTGTACCCAAGAAAGCGAAGGTAACTGAACTAAATGACTATCACTCCGTAGCACTTACTTTTGCCATCATGAAGTACTTTAAGAGGCTAGTTAAGGATCATATCACCTCCACCTTACCTGGCACCCTAGACCCAATACAATTTGCATACCGCCCCAACAGATCCACAGATTACGCAATCACCATCGCACTGCATACTGCCCTATCCCATCTGGACAAGAGGAATACCTACAGTTGAAGTTGGAAGTTTACATACACTTAGGTTGGAGTCATTAAAAATCTCATTTTTCAACCACTCCACAAATGTCTTGTTAGCAAACTATAGTTTTAGCAAGTCGGTTAGGACATCTACTTTGTGCATGACACAAGTAATTTTTCCAACAATTGTTAACAGACATATTATTTCACTTATAATTCACTGTATCACAATTCCAGTGGGTCAGAAGTTTACATACACTAATTTGACTGTGCCTTTAAACAGCTTGGAAAATTCCAGAAAATGATGTCATGGTGTTAGAAGCTTCTGATGGGCTAATTGACATTTGAGTCAATTGGAGGTGTACCTGTGGATGTATTTCAAGGCCTACCTTCAAACTCAGTGCCTCTTTGCTTGACATCATGGGAAAATCAAAATAAATCAGCCAAGACCTCCAAAAAAACAATTTGTGGGCCTCCACAACTCTAGTTGATCCTTGGGAGCAATTTCCAAAGGCCTGAAGGTACCACGTTCATCTGTACAAACAATAGTACCAAGTATTGACATCGTGGGACCACGCAGCCGCCATACCGCTAAGGAAGGAGACGCATTCTGTCTCCTAGAGATGAACCTACTTTGGTGCAAGAAGTGCAAATCAATCTCAGAACAACAGCAAAGGACCTTGTGAAGATGCTGTAGGAAACAGGTACAAAGTACCTATATCCACAGTAAAATTAGTCCTATATCGACATAACCTGAAAGGTCGCTCAGCAAAGAAGAAGCCACTGCTCCAAAACCGCCATAAAAAAAGCCAGATTGTGGTTTGCAACTGCACATGGGGACAAAGATTGTACTTTTTGGAGAAATGTCCTCTGGTCTGATGAAACAAAAATAGAACTGTTTGGCCATAATGACCATCGTTATATTTGGAGGAAAAGGGGGAGGCTTGCAAGCCGAAGAACACCATCCCAACCGTGAAGCACGGGGGTGGCTGCATCATTTTGTGGGGGTGCTTTGCTGCAGGAAGGAATGGTGCACTTCACAAAATAGATGGCATCATGAGGGAGGAAAATTGTGGATATATTGAAGCAACATCTCAAGACATCAGTCAGGAAGTTAAAGCTTGGTTGCAAATTGGTCTTCCAAATGGACAATGACCCCAAGCATACTTCCAAAGTTGTGGCAAAATGGCTTAAGGACAACAAAGTCAAGGTATTGGAGTGGCCATCACAAAGCCCTGACCTCAATCCTATAGAAAATTTGTGGGCAGAACTGAAAAAGCATGTGCGAGCAAAGAGACCTACAAACCTGATTCAGTTACACCAGCTCTGTAAGGAGGAATGGGCCAAAATTCACCCAACTTATTGTGGGAAGCTTGTGGAAGGCTACCCGAAACGTTTGACCCAAGTTAAACAATTTAAAGGCAATGCTACCAAATACTAATTGAGTGTATGTAAACTTCTGACCCACTGGGAATGTGATAAAAGAAATAAAAGCTGAAATAAATCATTCTCTGTACTATTATTCTAACATTTCACATTCTTAAAATAAAGTGGTGATCCTAACTGACCTAAGACAGGGAATTCTTACAAGGATTAAATGTCAGGAATTGTGAAAAACTGAGTTTACATATATTTGGCTAAGGTGAATGTCAACTTCCGACTTCAACTATATGAAAGAATGCTGTTCATCGATTACTGTACATCTCAGCCTTCAAAACCATATTGCCCTCCAAGCGCATCACTAAGCTCGAGGCCCTGGGTCTGAACCCCGCCCTGCGCAACTGGGTCCTGGACTTCCTGACGGGTCGACCACAGGTGATGAAGGTAGGCAACAACACCTCCGCTATGCTGATCCTCAACATGGGTGCATGCTCAGCCCCCTCCTGTGCTCCCTGTTCACCCATGACTTCGTGGCCACGCACATCTCCATCTCAATGATCAAGTTTGCAGACGACACAGCAGTGTTAGGCCTGATTACTAACAATGATGATACAGCCTACAGGGAGGAGGTGAGGGCCCTGCAGAGTGGTACCAGGCGTGCACATCACTGACAACCTGAAATAGTCCATCCACAACCTCAGGAAGCTGAAGAAATTTGTCCTGGCCCCTAAGAACCTCACAAACGTCTACAGATGAACCATTGAGAGTAACCTGTCTGTATCACCACCTGGTACGGCAATTGCAGCTTCCGCAACTGCATGGCTCTCCAGAGGGTGGTGTGGTCTGCCCAATATAGGTCTATAGGTCTATAACAGTTTGGGTTTAGAGTGTCTCCCCCTTTGAAGAGGGGAATGACCGTGGCAGCTTTCCAATCTTTAGGGATCTCAGACGATACAAACGAGAGGTTGAACAGGCTAGTAATAGGGGTTGCAACAATTTCTGTAATTTAATAATAATTTTAGAAAGAGAGGGTCCAGATTGTCTAGCCCAGCTGATTTGTAGGGATCCAGATTTTGCAGCTCTTTCAGAAGGAGAAGCGGGGAGGGCTTGGGAAAGTTTCTGCGGGGGGTGCAGAGCTGTTGGCCGGGGTAGGGGTAGCCAGGTGGAAAGCACGGCCAGACATAGAAAAATGCTTATTGAAATTCTCGATTATCGTAGATTTATCGGTGGTGACAGTGTTTCCTATCCTCAGTGCAGTGGGCAGCTGGGAGGAGGTGCTCTTATTCTCCATTGACTTTACAGTGTTCCAAAACTTTTTGGAATTAGTGCTACAGGATGCACATTTCTGTTTGAAAAAGCTAGCCTTAGCTTTCCTAACTGACTGTGTATATTGGTTCCTGACTTCCCTGAAAAGTTGCATATCACGGGGCTTTTCGATGCTTATTTAAGATGATGAGGAAAGCACTTTCTAAGAACAACCAGGCATCCTCTACTGACGGGATGAGGTCAATATCCTTCCAGGATACCCGGGCCAGGTCGATTAGAAAGGTCTGTTCGCAGAAGTGTTTTAGGGAGCGTTTGACAGTGATGAGGGGTGGTCATTTGACCACGGGCCCGTTACGTACGCAGGCAATGAGGCAGTGATCGCTGAGATCCTGGTTGAAGACAGCAGAGGTGTATTTAGGGGGCAAGTTGGTCAGGATGATATCTGTGAGGGTGCCCATGTTTACGGATTTAGGGTTGTACCTGGTAGGTTCCTTGATCATTTGTATGAGATTGAGGGCATCTAGCTAAGATTGTAGAATGGCCGGGGTGCTGTTAGGTCACCTAACAGTACGAACTCTGAAGATAGATGGGGGCAATCAATTCACATATGGTGTCCAGGGCACAGCTGGGGGCTGAGGCGGGTCTATAACAAGTGGCAACAGTGAGAGACTTATTTCTGGAAAGTTTCATTTTTAAAAGTAGAAGCCCAAACTGTTTGGGCACAGACCTGGATAGTATGACAGAACTCTGCAGTCTATCTCTTCAGTAGATTGCAACTCCGCCCCCTTTGGCAGTTCTATCTTGATGGAAAATGTTGTAGTTGGGGATGGAAATTTCAGAATGTTTGGTGGCCTTCCTAAGCCAGGATTCAGACACGGCTAGGACATCAGGGTTGGCGGAGTGTGCTAAAGCAGTGAATAAAACAAATTTAGGGAGGAGGCTTCTGATGTTAACATGCATGAAACCAAGGCTTTTACGGTTACAGAAGTCAACAAATGAGAGCGCATGGGGAATTGGTGTAACGCTGGGGGCTACAGGGCCTGGGTTAACCTCTACATCACCTTAGGAACAGAGGAGGAGTAAGATAAGGGTACGGTTAAAGGCTAAAATAACTGTTCGTCTAGTGCGTTGGGAACATAGAATAAAAGGGGCAGATTTCTGGGTATGGTAGGATGTGAGTACAGTGGGGGTAAACCTACGCATTGAGTGACGATGAGAGAGCTTGCATCTCTGGAGACACCAGTTAAGCCAGGCGAGGTCTCCCCATGTGTGGGGTGTGTGACAAAAGAGCTATTGAAGGCATGTTGAGCTGGACTAGGGGCTCTACAGTGAAATAAAACAATAACAACTAACCGGAACAGCAGATGACAAGGCATATTGACATTAGAGAGAGGCATGTGTAGCCGAGTGATCATAGGGTCCAATGAGCAGCAATAGGTTAGTCAGGGAGCCGTTCGGTAGTCGCTACTATGCTAGGCGAGCGGGAGGCACAGGGTTCAGAAAGCTAGCGGGCCGGGGCTAGCAGCTGGGTCTTCGGCGACATTGCAACGGAAAGGCCTGTTGAAACCACATCGGACGATTACATCGGCAGACCAGTCGTGATGGATCAGCGGGGCTCCATGTTTGCAATAAAGGGTCCAGGCCAATTGGCAAAAGAGGTATTGTAGCCTACAAATTAGCGGGTATACCTCTTCGGCTAGCCGGGAGATGGGCCTAGCTCGAGGCTAGCTCAAGGCTAACTGGTTCTTGCTTCGGGACAGATGCGTTAGCCAGCAGTAGCCACTCGGTTGCAGCTAGCTAGCTGCGATGATCCGGTGTAATGGCCCAGAGTTTGCGGCAGGAATCCAGTGATGTGGTGGAGAAAAGCAGTCCAATATGCTCTGGGTTGATATCGCGCTGTGCAGACTGGCAGGTATTGACCGAGCTAAAGCTGGCTGGTGTCCGAGCTGAAGGTGAAGACCGCTAGCCGTGGCTAACAGTGACTACTAGCTAGTAGCTAGTTAGCTGGCTAGCTTCTGATGCAGGTTCCAGTTATAACATATACAAATAGCAGATCCGTACCACATTGGGTGAGGCGGGTTGCAGGAAAGTATATTTAGATCATAGGTGGAAAGGGAGATTAAAATATATACAATAAGACAAAAAACGACGAAACCAACTATTTACATGGGACAAGACAAACACACGTCCGACTTCTACGCCATCTTGGATTGGGTGTATATTTATATATATAGTTATATTCCAGACTCTGACATTGCCCGTTCTGATATTTCTTAATTCCTTTCTTTACATTTTGGGGATTTGTGGCTTTTGTTTTGTATTGTTAAGTATTACTGCCCTTTGGGATAAAGGATGTATGCGTTACATATTTTGGGGGATGGTGAGATGGATTTGTGCATCCACATCTGTCCTTCTAGCGTATAGTCCTGTCTCTCTCTTCTAATCTTCCCCTCCTTCATTCTGAATTGTGGGTACCCTCCCTTTCTCTCTCTGATGGGGTTGTGTACCCCTAATCTGAGCACCCAGTAGGAACACTCCTGTGGTGTGTGTTTGTGAGTGTGTGTTATAAATATGAAAGAAGATTAAATACAGACTTAACTCTGTGTCTGGCATACAAATTCCAATCACATAACTGTGTTTTTTCTCTTGGTGTGTGTCTGTGTGTCTGTGTGTGTGTGTGTAGAGGTAGAGGCCTCCTCCCCCATCCACGTAACCCACCAGAGGCTTTAGCTCAAATCTCTGGCTTTCTGCATCACATGACTGATGTTTGCAGCTGGACATTTGACATACATTTGTTCTGATTATTTTGCTACCCATTTGAAGGGCATTCATGTTCCTCCCCATCTTTAGTTTTATTACATCTGTTTATGTGTCATTACTTTTCTATCTCCCTTTTAACTTTTTTTGTCATTTTAATTGAATAACACGTGGGCACAGCTCCAGATATGGATTTTGAATATGGAGCTCAACAGTGTTTTTCATGCACTTCGTCATCTGTTGTTTTGCAACAGTGACACTTAGCTTATATAGTTCTACATGTCACTGACTTTTCTCTACCCTACCTATTACTAACTATCCTATCTCTCTCCCCATGCAGTACACAGTGAGGATGTGGGCTCTACCAGGCTGTACTTTGTGAACGCATCCCTGCAGAGGCTGACCTACTCCAGCTCGGTGGGGGTGTCTCTGCCCTGCCCGGCAGGCGGCACCCCCACCTCCATCCTGCGCTGGTACCTGGCCACCGGCGATGACATCTACGACGTGCCCCACATCCGCCACGTCCATGCCAACGGCACTCTCCAACTCTACCCCTTCTCACCCTCTGCCTTCAACTCCTACATCCACGACAACGATTACTTCTGCACCGCAGAGAACCAGGCTGGCAAGATCCGAAGCCCCAATATCAGAGTCAAAGCTGGTGAGGAGAGGGGAGAAGGGGGCGGGGGAAGAACATAAAAAGCGGAGGGGAAAAGAGTGAATAGGAGAAGAGAGGACAGAATGAAGGGAGAGGAAAAGAAGGGAGTGGGAGAGGAAGTAGAGAGGTGGGATAATAGAGGGTGTTGATGCAGAGTGACAGAACTAAGAGGGCAGCGATAGAGGTTAGATGGCAGAACAAGGGAGGGGAATGATGGAGAGAGAAAATGTAAACAAGCAAAAGGCAGGGAGGGAGTGATTGACAGCTGCCAAAAGCCTGCTGGCCACAGCACAAGCCACTCAGAAAGGCACCTGTACAAAGCCTGGTCCCAAATCCAGACTGACCTAGAACACAGTCTACTCTGCTGGGACAACAACTGTGTTACAGAAGCACCAAAGAACGAGTCACTAATGACAGTATCTATGCAGATGTTGCTGCTACTGCTGCTGGTTGCTATGCTATCCCTAAAGCATCAGCTGACTTGCGTGATGTTCTCCCTCCATATTTTTATCTCTATTTCTATCCATGTCCGTCTCTATCACTCTCTCCATTCCTTCTTCTCCTCCTCTCTTTTTCCTCCTCTCACATTGTCCTCTGGTACCATGCTAAATATACCGCAGCAGAACACTTCATTCATTATCTCTCATTATGAAACCTAATTGGTGCACTCCATTGATTAGACTTCATGCCAGTGCTATTTAACAAGGTGGACCTCTTATAAAACAGCACAGGTTATAACTGCTGCTGATGTGGGATATATTGTAGATAGCTCTGGGCCTGTCCATACAGTATCATACACTGGATAAACCAAGTGGAGGTGAGATGGTCAGTTTGTCAAGTGGTCACCTTTACAGTTCTCCTGGACTGTAGGTTCTCCACAACCTCTCTTGTTCCACCTTCCTTCCTACCCCTCCCACTCTCTCTCTCCCTCCCTGGCCATCATTCACATCAGGGCAGACAGTCCCTCCCCGTCCCTCCTGCTGTCAACATCTGTTTTCATATTCTGCCTCCCGACACCTACCTGCGCTAAGACATACTCCTACTAATACTAATACTAGCTAGCCAAGCCAGTGGAGGATTAGAGAGAGAGAGAGAGAGAGAGAGGCTGACTGATCTGAGCCGCACGCCAGCGGGTTGGTCGCTCCTCGTTGCTGCCATCATTCCCTCATGACCCAAAAGCCCGCCCCCAGGAGACAAGGGATTAGCATTTACAAAACCTTAGCAGCCACGTCCCATATCCAGGGAGTTATGTATGGTCAGGGAGTTATGTATGGTCAGGGAGTTATGTTTGGTCAGGGAGTTATGTTTGGTCAGGGAGTTATGTTTGGTCAGGGAGTTATGTTTGGTCAGGGAGTTATGTTTGGTCAGGGAGTTATGTTTGGTCAG
>QNTS01000202.1:26326-41730 GCA_003317085.1 Hucho hucho
GTTTGGTCAGGGAGTTATGTTTGGTCAGGAAGTTATGTTTGGTCAGGGAGTTATGTATGGTCAGGGAGTTATGTTTGGTCAGGGAGTTATGTATGGTCAGGGAGTTATGTTTGGTCAGGAAGTTATGTTTGGTCAGGGAGTTATGTATGGTCAGGAAGTTATGTATGGTCAGGAAGTTATGTTTGGTCAGGGAGTTATGTATGGTCAGGGAGTTATGTTTGGTCAGGGAGTTTTGGTCATGGAGCGGTTATGGTCAGGAGGGACGTGGTTCAGAAGTTACAGTCAGGGGTTTCGGGTCAGGGTGCTGTGGTGTTATTGTGGTTTGATCAAGGAGTTAGGTCAAGGGGTAGTGTAATGGGGTTACTACAACTTGGTTTATAGTTACAGTATTTGGAGCATAGGTGTGCTATGTTTCACTCTCACTCACAGGTGCTAATGCTGTAGCTACAGTAGAGTAAATAAACAAACCCTAGCCTACTTTCTAGATATCCATAATATTATGTACCTTTGTCATTTCGGTGAACAATCTCTTTACTGCATCGCTACAGCGGGCAATTATTCAAATGTAGATGATACAATTTCCTATATCATATTATTATTTAGACATATATTTCTATGTCTATGTATGTCTCTGTTTCTCTATGTAAAGTGGATGTAGTAATGTATATTGATGTGTTGTTATACTGCAGTAGGATCCTAACGTTAATGTAACGCTGCCTGTTTGCTACACTACTCTGCTGTTACCAGGGAGGCGGCTTCCAAAGCAGTTTCTTAGCAACCTTCAGATATGTCCTAGCTTCTCCTGATTTCACCAATTAGTTCATGCCCATTCAGGAGAGTGTAAAATATTGCATGAACATGAATGAACAGTGCACCACCACCACTACACACCCCGATGTAAGCTGGGTTGTTACCTCTAGCGCAGTGCTATAACAGACACCATTTATTCGGTCATGTTTTTTACATTGAGTTGTATACACAACAATAGATTCGTGTCTGATGTTGATTGTAGCTAGCCAATAATGTTTATGTTAATCCTACTCAGAAATTGAATTGAAAACAGCTGCACGATTAGTGTTATTGATGTGTTCAAACAATAGCCAAAAAACGAATCTGAATTGTTCCCAATATGTTTGCACATTTAATATTATTAGTAGACTATTTTGCCATCCAATTAATGATTCTTACAATATTGACTGCCAGAATACATCTTATGTGTTCCACTACAACTCTAGTATTCACTTTTTCCTAAACCAAAAGAAGACTTTTATATTCTCACACCACCTCCCTAACACGTTGTCTCTCTCTGTATAATAGTGTTCAGGGAGCCGTATACTGTGCGTGTTGCAGACCAACGTTCCATGCGGGGCAACGTGGCCGTGTTCAAGTGCCTCATTCCCACCGCCGTGCAGGAGTACGTCAGCGTGGTGTCCTGGGAGAGAGACACTGTCTCCATCGTCCCAGGTAGGACATCATGGGACAGAGAGGGGTTGGGGGGGACAGGAAAGGGCTGGGGGGGGACAGGAAAGGGATGGGTAAAGGGTAGTGTTATTATTTGTCTAGGTAGTGAAGTCCCATCTGTAAGGGTTTTGTGTGAGTTTGAGAATAAATGTGTCCATATGGCTGCTATTTACAATGCATTCAAAACAAAAGCAAAATGCAGTTGTTGTTTTTGAGTGTGTGTGCACGTGTCCTTCTGTATCTTTTGGAGGCATGATGATGATGATAATGATGTGCTGCTGCTGTGCTCTTTGTATCTCCTGACCTAACTCTAACTCCTGTCTGCTGTCTGTCTGCTGCCTGTCTGCTGTCTGTCTGCTCACTGTTCTGGATCACTGATTCTTCCTCCTCCAACTCTCTTCCTGTACTCTCTTTCCCTCTTCATCATTTTTTTTTATTGCAACATTTCTTTAGCCCTTTTTCTCCCCAATTTCGTGCTATCCAATTGGTAGTTACAGTCTTGTCCCATCGCTGCAACTCCCGTACGGACTCGAGAGAGAGACGAAGGCCTTGAGTCCTCTGAAACGCAAACCAGCCAAGCCGCGCTGCTTCTTTACACAATGCCCACTTAACCCAGAAGCCAGCCGCACCAATGTGTTGGAGGAAACACCATGCACCTGGCGACTGTGTCAGCGTGCATTGCGCCCGGCCCGCCACAGGAGTCGCTAGTGCGCGATGGGACAAGAACATCCCTGCCGACCAAACCCTCCCCTAACCCGGCCGACGCTGGGCCAAGTGTGCGCCATGGGTCTCCCGGTCACGGTCGGCTGCGACAGAGCCTGAATTCGAACCAGGATCTCTAGTGCCTTAGACCACTGCACCACTCAGGAGGACCCTCTCCCTATACTCTCTCTCCTCTATTTCCTCCATCCCTTTCTCTCTCGAGCTCCATTGCTCTCTTCCTACATATTCCCCTAACGTTTGACCTTTTGACCTCTCTCTCCACCTTCACCACTCCCTCCCAAACCTTGTGTCTCTCTAGCCAACTATCTTTATTTATCTGTCCCTCGGTCTAAACTTATTGACTCCATTGTTTGTTCATTTCTATTTCTTCCCTTCTGTATCGTTATCCTAATTTAGATCCATTGCGTCTTTTCTTGACATGTCAAAGGTCCTTTGACCTTTTTACAACTTCTACAGTATGTTTCCTCTCTATTGTGTACATTTCTACATTCTCCCTGGATCCCTCCCTGTCCCACATTCATCTTCATTAACCTCATTCGAGTGTGTGTGTGTGTGTGTGCGTGCGCACATGTTAGTGCGTTTATTTGTTTTTGTTATATGTACAGTACCAGTCAAAAGTCTGGACACACCTACTCAAAGGTTTTTCTTTATTTGTACTATTTTCTACATTGTATAATAATAGTGAAGACATCAAAACTATGAAATAACACATATGGAATCATGTAGTAACCAAAAAAGTGTTAAACAAATCAAAATATATTTTAGATTTTAGATTCTTCAAAGTAACCACCCTTTGCCTTGAACTCTGTGAAGCATTTATTTGGACTGCAATCTGAGGTGCAGTCCAAATAAGGAACTTATCCTCTGCAGCAGAGGTAACTCTGGGTCTTCCTTTCCTGTGGCAGTCCTCATGAGAGACAGTTTTATCATAGCGCTTGATGGTTTTTGCGACTGCACTTGAAGAAGTTCTTGAAATTTTCCGTATTGACTGACCTTCATGTCTTAAAGTAATGATGGAATGTCGTTTTTTCTTTGCTTATTTGAGCTGTTCTTGCCATAATATGGACTTGGTGTTTGACCAAATAGGGCTATCTTCTGTATACCCCTATCTTGTCACAACACAACTGATTGGCACAAATGCATTAAGAACTAAAGAAATTCCTCAAATTAACTTTTAACAAGGCACACCTGTTATTTGAAATGCATTCCAGGTGACTACCTCATGAAGCTGGTTGAGAGAATGCCAAGAGTGTGCAAAGCTGTCATCAAGGCAAAGGATGGCTACTTTGAAGAATCTCAAATCTCAAATATATTTTTATTTGTTTAACACTTTTTTGGTTAATACATGATTCCATATGTGCTATTTCATAGTGTTGATGTCTTCACTATTATTCTACAATGTAGAAAGTAGTAAAATAAAATAAAAACCCTTGAATGAGTAGGTGTGTCAAAACTTTTGACCGGTACTGTACATATAGTTGTCTATATTTGTGTGTTTAGGGGAAGTTATTACATTAATAGTGTACATGTGTTAAATATCCTTAGTTATCATGGTTAATACAACAGATAACAATAAATGTCTCCAATGCTGTAAAGTGAAACTCTTTCCAATAACAAAGTGGAAGGTGGAGAGGGAGAGAACAGAGAGGAGAGAAATAGGCAAAGAAAGAGAAGCAAGGAGGGTAGTGGGGCAAGAACAGCCTCAGGACCTGGCAGATGGCGTTCTATATACATGCATAACACACACACATGCACGCGCGCGCACACACACACGCACGCACGTGCACACGTACACGCACACGCACACACACACACACACACACACACACATACATAGATTGTGCGAAAGAATGTTGGGTGTATGTTGGAGACACATTATGCTCATGTCAGTTACGAGGAGCTTTGATAGACTACCTGGCATTTTATATAATCTTTCACCTTTTATGTATTTCTTATCAGCCTGGGTTTACTGTATCTATTGCTAATTACTGTAATATATTTAAGTGATAATGCCCGAGAAGTCGGTATTTGGAGGATATATTGGCACAGGTGTTGTTAGGCCCGAGACGAAGTCACACATAAACACCGGCTTCGAGGGCATTATCCCTTTTATACAATGGGTTACCAACATATCCAAATAATGATTGACATAATTTCTTCAAAAACTTTATTTTGAGGAATTTAATCATAACATTTCATTCTTCCACAAGATATAGTCCCGACACAAATCTAGGGTTGCTACCCAAGCCGGCTGGTCGTTTGTTCTATCAGTTCTACCCGTCAGGACACTGTTATTCAGAGGAGCTAGCAAACAACACAGCTAACACAATCACTTCAAACTGAAGCTGGAAAGAATGCAAACCTGCTGCACTTCATTTAGTTTCACCTGTTTTCTGTTGATAGTTCTTTGTATATATCCATAAAAATGATGCTGATTCATGATTTCGACTGGCTGATAAAAGCTGCCTGCCTGTCTGTCTCATCCCGACTCCCGAAACGTTCATTACTATGGGACAGCTGGAAATCGAATTTGAATATTGAAACTATGTTGCAAATGTCAGAGAGACAGACAGAAAGTTAGTCTAAAAGAAGTGTAAGAACGTCTAGATGCTTTTTATAGTGGACATCAAGTTTATAAATTGCCTGGCTGGGCTGACGAGACAGTGGATTGCGTAGTCAGATGGAACAGAGTAAATATACATTTTAACGTCATAGATTTTTCCGGCGATAACTTGTGGAATAGACACCGGCTGGAATGCTATTTTAACGAATCAGAATTCAAGATTAGACCCACCTGTTGTATAATGCATATTACACAACATTTTAGTGTGATTCCATGTACAGTTTGTACATTGGTTGTAGTGAGTGTTTGATGTTATGTTGTTATTGCTGTACTGTGGCTATACTGTGGCTGTACTGTACTGTGGCTGTACTGTACTGTGGCTGTATTGTACTGTTATTTGGCTGTACTGTACTGTACTGTGGCTGTACTGTGCTGTATTGTACTGTGCGTAATTAGTGTAATTAGTGTGGATATCAGATGGTGAACATGGTGAGCTGCTCACTGAACTGAGCATTCAGCATTCCTCTACACTGAACAGCACAGTTAAATACACCACACACCACAGTTAAATACACCACGCACCACAGTTAAATACACCACACACCACAATTAAATACACCACACAACACAGTTAAATACACCACACACCAGTTAAATACACCACACACCAGTTAATTACATCACACGCCACAGTTAAATACACCACACACCACAGTTAAATACACCACACACCAGTTAAATACACCACACACCAGTTAAATACAACACACACAACAGTTAAATACACCACACACCAGTTAACCTCTTAAGCATCATTAAGGAGCGCTGGGGCGCTAGCGCCCCGTTCCCGACACTACCCGGTGAAATGTAAGGCGCCAAATTCAAAATCCAAAAGTTGAATTATTAAACATTCATCAATATACAAGTGTTGCATAGTCATCGAAAGCTCTGAATCTTGGCAATATCACAGCGTTGTCAGATTTCAAAAAGGCTTTACGGCGAAAGCACAACATTGTTTGAGGATAGCACCTCACATATTTTCCACATTAGCATAAATTGATATCCAGTGCGGGTCACACAAAACCCATATAAGAGCTAAAATAAATCACTTACCTTTCGAAGAACTTCTGCTGAGGGCATCCCAAGTGTCCAAGGAAGACATCCAATGGTTCTTTTGTTAGAAAAAGTATATTATTATATCCATAAATCTCCGTTTGGTTGGCGCGTTATGTTCAGAAAATCCACCGTCGAGTCGCCCATTGAACCGTGAAGAGTATGTGTTCAAACTATACCTATCAACTTTCTCCAAACAAATCAAACATAATTTATAATGTATCCTTAGGTACACTTTTATGTATATTTACTATAATATTTCAACCGGATGATAACCTGAACGATAGGAAAGGAAAAAAACAAAGAGCGCGCGAGACCATTCTATTGACTTCCTGGGTCCACTTCTAAATTCTTCTTCTATTCGCTTCTAATTCAACCTAACGTCATGAAACCCTGTCTAAAGACTGTTGACATCCAGTGGAAGCCATAGGTACTGCAGTCTGAGTCCTAGATAACAGCAAATCCCATAGGCAGCTTGGAGAAAAGGGTCATCTAAAAAAAACTGCAAATCCGGATGGATTTTCCTCTGGTTTTCGCCTGCTATATCAGTTCTATTATACTCACAGACATTATTTTAACGGTTTTAGAAACTTAAGAGTGTTTCCTATCCAATAGTACTAATTATGTGCATATCCTAGCTTCTGGGCCTGAGTGGCAGGTATTTTACTTTGGGCACGCCAGACTCTCCAAAACCGACACCTCGGCTGCCGCTCCCTAAGAGGTTAAATACACCACACACCAGTTAAATACACCACACACCAGGTAAATACACCACAGTGCAGCACAGTCAAATAAACTAAGTAATACACTAAATAGCACAGTATACAATATACAGTATTGAACACAGCAGCACAGTACACAATATACACAATACAGAGGTCAGTGCAATACAGTTAAATACACTACAAAGCACAGAATATACACTATGCAGTTGTTCTTCTAGCCCAGCACAAACACAAATGATTCACGCCTAATTAACTAATCATCAAGCCCCTTATTATCTGAATCAGGTGTGTAAGTGCTGGGCTGGGACAAAAATGTGCACCCTTCTGTGACTACATGCGGGACCAGGATTGAACATAATTGCACTCCAGGACAGCATTGTTTAACCTTGACCTAGGACCACCCCAATCAACAAAGGAGACAATGACCTAATCATAATAACAGAACAGCAATCTAGTAATCTCTCTCTGTGCAATGTGGCATCGCTCTGAAACACACCACATCTGCCATACAAATCTATAATCTGCCCAGAGCGGTATACAATCTGAGCAACGCAATCTCTCCCACTCACACACACGCAAACACATACACACATACACACTTCCAGCCACACAAACATACATATATAGCTGGCACACATAAACACAAGCACACTTTGAATGATTGGGGAATACTGAGAAACATGCATGGCTAGCTTGATTATATAAAGGCTCAGATGGGTCAGTGAACTCTGATGTCCTGTTGAATGACAGCCCTGCTCCTGTTTAGCCAAGAAGCTATCTGCTCACCTCTCTATTTCAGACCCTCTTACCTGCCTGCTCTGTCCATTCCATGACCTGCTCACTTTCTCCATCTCTTTCTCACTGTCTATCCACCTTCTCTCTTTCTCTACCATAGACAGATCAGAGCACAGAGAGGAGACAATAAGAGAGAGAGAGAACCCAGGTCTAAAGACTGCTCAGATAGGCCTAATGAAGACAGGGAAATTGAAATCGATTTTGTGTGTGTAAGCTCTCTGGCTATCTGGCTATCTGAGCATAGCCCAGTAATTGGATGGTCATTGTAAACAATGACGGACGTCTTTCTCGGGAGAGTGTGGGTGTGTTAGTGTGTGTTAGTGTATGTGATGGACCTAAAGAAGATGTATCTTGGTCTATTTGCGGTTGTGTGTTTGAGCTGGTTTTAACTGAAGGACAGCCAGGATAAATCCTGTGTTAGGAATTGAGAAAATGGGTTGTATTTTCTATCCGTATTTAATATGTAAACAGTTTCAGATTACAAAATCAATTTCCCTGAATATATTTCAAACTGACTTTGTTCATAAAATGGTTTAATGTGGTTTATGGTCATGGTGTGTGGATGGAGTCAGTTACTGTAAGGTGTGTGCTAGGAGATATTTCCAAAGTAGTCCTTAATTCTTTCATTTGGCATCAATAATTCCACTTCCAAACAAAACACCCCTCACTCTCTCTTTCCCTGTTTCTCTTTCCCTCTCTTTCTCCCCCCCCTCTCTTCTAATCAGTTAATTTAACATAGGGCTGCCTGATTTCTTTTAGCATTAATATTCTAATATGTCTTGTGTATAAATTAGTAATGCAATCCAGCAACCAGCCTACCTCTCCCACCCCCCCCTCCCCTCCCCTCTCCCTCTCTCTCTCTCTCTCTCTGTTGCTCTCCAATGAAAATATAAAGTGATGGTGGCATTTGATGCCTTGGGAATTAAAACTGATTAGATGAGGGAGATCATGGAAAGGAAGGAAGGCGGAGGAACAGGTGAGAGAGGAGGTGAGAAACCACACAGCGGAGTAGGTTAGGAAAAGCCAGGAAGGAACAGATTCTGTAGAGGAAAGAGGGATAGAGAGGAGAAAGAAGAATGAAGAAGGATAATGAGTGTGTGTGTGTCGCCTGGCCCACTTTACTGGCCGGCCAGGACAGCGGGGGGTTAGAGGGGGAGGGGGTGGGGCAGACTGACCTATTTACCCCCCACCCCCCCCTACAACCCACCACCACCACACAACTCATGCCATCCCGTCCCTGTCGCCAACTCCATTGGACACATGAGAGCCTGTGATACGCTAATCACTTAGTTAGATGAGTGAGACGATGGAGAGGGAGCATGGATAGAAGAGATGGGAGCTAGAT
Organism: Hucho hucho; assembly: GCA_003317085.1. NCBI lineage: Eukaryota > Metazoa > Chordata > Actinopteri > Salmoniformes > Salmonidae > Hucho > Hucho hucho. Next base: position 35,052 of record QNTS01000202.1, read on the forward strand.
AGAAAGAGAGAGAGGGGAGTGGGGTTGAGAATAAAGAGAGACACAGAGAGATCTTTGCATGCAGATTGAGCCGGTCTCTCTTTCCACACAGAAAGCTAATGAGTGTGTCTGATGAATAGAGGCAGCGGCAACAGATGGCTACAGCCACATGGTGGCCCAGGGAAGATGCCCCGCTCCTCCACCTAGCCCACCTGCCTCACACATTAACCCCTCACCCTCTCCTCCTCTCTCACCCCCTCTACTGCATTGTACCAGCATACCTCACTGCAGCACAACCTTACAGCTGACAGTGGACATCATCTAGGTTGTTGTCATACACAAATACCTGTAATTATGATAACGGGATATTCATTATGGCCCCTAGAGATTTGTATGTGTTTTCAACATCAAGAGTATCAGTTAGCTAGATATCCCCCTAGCATATTCTGTTCATTATTACAAACACTTAGAAATGATGAAGATATGTGCATCAATATATCCTCTTCCTGCATCCCATTCTAAAGAGACTGTCTCAACAGCTCTGTTGATGTGAGGTCAGGGAGATGGTACTGTACATGTCTCTAACTGCCTGTCGGTTGACTTGTGAATTGGCTATACAGTCTCTGGCTGACTCTAGTGGGACCTGGGCCTGTCTGGCCCTGTTGACTGTAGTGGGACCTGGGCCTAGCTGGCCCTGTTGAAGGTAGTGGGACCTGGGCCTATCTGGCCCTGTTGACTGTAGTGGGACCTGGGCCTAGCTGGCCCTGTTGAAGGTAGTGGGACCCGGGCCTAGCTGGCCCTGCTGACGGTAGTGGGACCTAGGCTTAGCTGGCCCTGCTGACGATAGTGGGACCTGGGCCTAGCTGGCCCTGCTGACGGTAGTGGGACCTGGGCCTAGCTGGCCCTGCTGACGGTAGTGGGACCTGGGCCTAGCTGGCCCTGCTGACGGTAGTGGGACCTGGGCCTAGCTGGCCCTGCTGACGGTAGTGGGACCTGGGCTTAGCTGGCCCTGCTGACGGTAGTGGGACCTGGGCCTAGCTGGCCCTGCTGACTGTAGTGGGGCCTGGGCCTAGCTGGCCCTGCTGACGGTAGTGGCATTGAAGTGTGTCCTGTGCATGGGTCTGGCCTGGCTGTCCTGTTATTTTGATGTGCACTTCTTCTCAGTGTGCCCCTTCATCCCCTGGCCTAATGGATGTGAGCAGGCCCTGGGTCATTTACAGGCTACATTACAGATCGATCCCCTGCCCGTCCCACCCCTGGGACCCTGCTGGGAGCAGCCTGGTCACTCCCCCTCACATACACCTCCTTGTTCCTCCCTGGTCCCACTGGTCCTATTGTGGCTCTGCAGACAAAGAAAAACACATGGGGCAGCCAGTCTCAACCCGCCGTGCTGCCCTCTCACACTCATATCTCCTCACTGTGTCATCAACACTGCTGCCCTGCCTCTAGCCCTCTGTCCCAGACACACAGCAACGACTGTCAAAGTCTGTAGCTAGTGGTCCGCTAGAGCAGCTGTTCTCCCCATCTACCCCAGAGACAGAGGAGTACTGGAGTAGAATGCAGGAGAGCCTAGGAGAGAAGAAAGGAGGAAGCAGATATACATAGTAAAGAAAATGAGAGAGGGAGAGGAAGAGGGAGACCACATAGAGAGTTTGTCAATCTGTGTATGTACACTCAAAGCAGGAATACATTAATTGCTACATTTGTCTGTGACTGCGCTGGATCTTGTAAACACTGGTCTGACACACACACAATCGCTTTCACAATGTAGCAAGCCACTTAACCCCCGTCTTTTTCTCAGTCTTACACACGCACACGCACACGCACACACACAGGCACACACGCACGCACACACACAGGCACAATAAACCCATTTTATGATTTTCTGAGAGTATCTGAACATAGAGAGCTCATTAAACATTAATACAGAGTACGTTAACGCTGTGTTCAGTGCTGAGCTGTGTTGTGTGGTGGCTCTATTGTCATGCTCAGGCAAGGTGGGACAGGGACGAGGCGAGGGTTGGAGGGGGGACACACGTGAGACCCCTGAGGGCCTGTGGAACTAAACCCCATCGACTGTCACAGACAGGCGACAGGTCACCCCCCTTCTTTCTCTCTCTCTCCATCCCTGCTTCCATTTCTCCATCCCTCCACCCTCACCCCTCCCTCTCCATCCCTCCCTCCACTGCTGCCCCGTTCCATGCGGCACATGGCAAGGCCATGGGGGGTAACATCAATGACAATGGGCAAATCAGCCAGCCAACCATACCAATAACACACACATATACATACTATCATATGCAGCCTTTTCTATGTCACATACTACATTACTGAAACATGAAAACATCCACAGTTTAGAACAGCTGTTTGGATTAACAACCAGAGTTACTGGCTACAGTAGCAAAATAGCCCCAGAGCCTTATCCTACTGCAGAGTATTGTTTGGTACATATTGTACATTGGTACAAAATGTTTCCACAGCAGATCAGATCATTACAGTCTGTTGCCTCTAAAAGTCTGGAGGATATTGTAGAGACATCTCTTAATTTCTATTTTCCTCTGTCTGTCTCCCTGTTTTACCCCTTTCATGTTTGCCCCTGCGTGGTGGGAGGGTAGAGGTGGGTAGAAGAGGGTAAGGGGAGTAGAGAAAGAAGAGGGGGGCAGAAACAGATGGGGCGCTGGCAGCCATGTTTGTCTCTATCAGACTGACTATATGCACATGGGCGGGTGTGTTATTTGGCATGAATAAGCTTGTGTGTGTGTGTGTGTTTGTGAGGGGCACAATAAGGGTAATTATCTCTGCTTGAGAGGCCCAGGGAGGGTGAGAGCAGAGAGACTGAATCATACAATACCCTGACCACAGGCCTTTGTGTGTATAAAGCACAGGGCTGACAAGTGTCAGCTATTATTGACTATTTACCCACTACACTCATACACACACGTGCACGAACACACACACACATCCTTTCTGTCTCTTTCTCTCCCAATCTCTCTCTCTCTCTCTCTCACACTCACACTCACACACACACACACATAGTCTCGCAGCACGGTATTTGTCTCCCTCCGCTACTGTATAAGTGTTAGTAGTGTGTATGCTACAGCAGTGTATCAGTGTCAATCAGTGTAACAGGGAGAGATGGGACAGGCCCTGCGAGCACATCACTCTGACAGATAGCTGGCCCACTGTCTTACCCTCCAACCCTGGCCCGGCTCACTGTAAGACAGAGGAAAGACTGTGTGTGTGTGTGTTACATCAGAGACATCCTAAACTGCACCCAGAGGCTGTATACCACCAGTCTCCCCCTTCCCACCTCTATTTCATTCACAACACTAAAGCAGTGTCTTCTGGCCTGGTACAGCACATACTGTAGGAACGTGAGAGAGGTCTGCATTAGTCTATAGGTCAGGGATCATTAAGGAAAGATCAAGAGCCCTGCTACGGTCTATAGGGGGTTAGGGTTTAGAAGGGTAAGGCTACTTTGGGTAAAGAGGGATTTCTCCTTTCTCCCCGTCTCCCCCTCTCCTCTCTTCTTTTGTTTAGGATAGCTAAAGAGGGATTAGCCCAGGGAGATTACAGCAGACTCTGCTAAGAAATCGTGTTTGAGGAAACAGTTATTCACTTACTAACCAGCTAGCCGTACTGGAGATAGACTTACCCCGGTTCTCCTCCCCACTCCCTCCTTCTCTCCTTCTCTTCTTCTTAGCCCCCCCCCCCGTCTCAGTCTCATCCTTTTATTTTCCTCATCGTATAAGAAAGTGATTTTATATGTCTCTGTCTGATTTTTGACCTTGTGTCCTAAGCAGGGCTATTCCACATATACTGTATCCCGCAATACATATACTACAGTATACAATACATATACTACAGTATACAATACATATACTACAGTATACAATACATATACTACAGTATATGCCCAATAGAAACACGGATGTACCGTGCAGTACATTTAATTCTGTGAGTTTACATTTTACAATGAGGTCAGGGAAGGAACCCAGTTAAATCTAGAAAATAACATTTACTGAAGTAAATGTGGTGTGCTTGCCAGTCTTGAGGTATTTATGGTTGTGAAATAGTAGTAGTAATGGTAGTAATAGTGTTTTCATATGCTATGTGTTGGCTATTTAGACCTATTTGGAGGTGTTTTGTATGTGTGTTGTTATTATAGTGGGTTAGTGTAGGAGACTAGAGTGAGTGCTGTATCATCATAAGCCATGTCGTGTGGTTTTAAACTCAGAAAATGTTTGTTTGAACATTCTGAAAGATTTGTGGCAGTGTTTTCAATGGAGAATGTTGAAGCCTGCATTCCGCCATTGATATGAATGGCGATACAACAAGCTTTATAGTTTATGAAGTAGGAATGGTGGCAAAAATGTGTATTGAAGCCATCTAAGTTGAGTCAGTCTGGTGTGGTGTTTGTAGTTGACCGGATCAAGAATCCACATTTTGCCTTTGAAGTCTATGGAGCTTTTATACAAATCTAAGTTGAGTCAATCTGTACATGTCAATGTCGGTTTGGTGTTTGTAGCTTTAACTACTTAGGGAGTGGTGGGGCGCAAAATCCAAAAGTTGAATTATTAAACATTCATCAATATACAAGGGTTGCATAGTCATCAAAAGCTCTGCTTCTTGGCAATATCACAGCGTTGTCAGATTTCAAAAAGGCTTTACGGCGAAAGCACTACATTTGATTGTTTGAGGGTAGCACCTCCAATATTTTTTACATTAGCATAAATTCATAAACCATCGCGGTTCACACAAAACACATTTCCCAGCGAAAACAAATCCCTTACCTTTTGAAGAACTTCTGCTGAGGGCTTCCCAAGTGTCCAACGAAGACAATCCATGGTTCTTTTGTTAGAAAAAGTCATTTATTATATCCATAAATCTCAGTTTGGTTGGTGCGTTATGATCAGAAAATACAGCGTCCACTCGCCCATTGAACCGTGAAGAGAACTCGTTCAACCTATACCTATACACTTGTCCAAGAACAATCAAACATCATTGATAATGTATCCTTAGGAACACTTTTATGTATATTTAGTATAATATTTCAACCGGATTATAAACTGGGCGATAGGAAAGGAAAAAACCACAGCGCGCGCAAGCCCGTGAACGCGCATCCTCTTCTGTTTACATCTGGTGACCACTTCCCAATTCTTCTTCTATTACCATCCAGAGCAACTAAACATAATCNAATACACTTTTTCCAGGACAGAAATTCCTCGGGTTTTCGCCTGCTATATCCGTTCTGTTATACTCACAGACAATATTTTAACACTCTTAGAAACTTCAGAGTGTTTCCTATCCAATAGTACTAATTATGTGCATATCCTATTTTCTGGGCCTGAGTGGGAGGCATTTTACTTTGGGCACGCCAGACTCTCCAAAACCGTCACCTCGGGAGCTGCTCCCTAAGAAGTTAAGGGTTCAAGAGCAGTGGCAAATACAAATACTTCCCATTCAAGCCTATGGAGCTTTTATGCACATTTAAAATGGTTTGAGTTCAAAAAGTATAAATGGTATCAAAAAGCTGTATACAAGTACACTATTCCAGACCGATCTGCACGTTTTCTAGCTTAAACGGTTGAAGACTAGTTACAGTTGCCATTTTTACCGTTCAAGTCTATGGCAATTGAAATGCATTTGGATGTATGAAAAGTGTAAGTAGCATCAAAAAGTATTTTTCAAGCACAATGCGGACTGTTGACCAGGGATGACCAAAAACATATTTGGGGATCTATCCAGATCACTGGTGGTCAGCCAGGTGCCACGTTCCTAGAAGAACACTCAATCAGGTGTATTGATTTCCCTGTCCAGGCAGTCTATTAGCTGTTCAACCCTACATAGAGGCCATGGAAACATGGCAGCTTGCTGATTGATGTGAGTGGGTGGGAGGGCACTGGGAAGTGAGGACAGAGGACAAGTACATGAGAGATCACACAGGAGGAGGGAATGCGAGGGAAAGTGAGATTGAGTGTGTGTGTGTAGTTAGTTATGGATTAGTGTGTACATTGGGTTTGATTTGTGGTTCATGTGTGGTTTTGTTAGTTCGTGTGTGGTTTTTAAACGGCGTGTGTATGCGTGTGTGTCCGTGCGTGTGTGTTCATGCTCACGTGCGTGTGTGTGTAAGCAGGTGAATAATTGAAGGTATCTGAAGTGTGTTTGTGTTCTCTTTAACCCCAAACCACAGACAAGACAGCTCTCAATAATTCAGGGTAAGAAGAGATGATACAGAGCAGCTGGGTAGGCAGGCAGGCCTTTAGTGACTCTTGAACAGTGAACACTCCCAGTCTCTAACCTCACATGCAGTCCGTGTTTGTGTGTCCTGTTGTTTACACCTACTGTAGATAGTAGTGCATTCTCTGAACGTCCTACTGTATGTTGGAGTTGTTGTCTATGTTTGCGCCACTTATTCTATGTCCTAGTTGTGGCCTGTGTGTGTGTGTGTGTGTGCTCAGACGGGTGTGTTGTCTGTGGGGGATTTGAGGTCTGTCTCTGGTCGACGAGTGCCTCGCACCGATGTCCATGCAGTCTCAATTGACCTACTGTGTTTTTGTGTGTTAGAGAGAGAGAGCGAGAGAGAGGTAGAAAGAAAGAGATAGAGAGAGAGCGAGAGAGGTAGAAAGAGAGAGAAAGAGAGAGTGGTAGAAAGAAAGAGAGAAGGAGAGGGGGAGAGAGGGAGAGAGAGCGAGCCAGG
>QNTS01000202.1:63645-113895 GCA_003317085.1 Hucho hucho
TGACCAAATACTTATTTTCCACCATAATTTGCAAATAAATTCATTAAAAATCCTACAATGTGATTTTCTGGATTTTTTTTCTTCATTTTGTCTGTCATAGTTGAAGTGTACCTATGATGAAAATTACAGGCCTCTCTCATCTTTTTAAGTGAGAGAACTTGCACAATTGGTGGCTGACTAAATACTTTTTTTCCCCACTGTATATATATATAGAGAGAGAGAGAGAGAGATAGAGAGAGCAAGAGAGGGAACGAGAGAGAGAAACATAGTGCAAGAGAGATAAAAAAAAAGAGAGAGCAGAACAGAGGCAGGCTTTGCCAGTGGGCACATCATGGCAGCACACAGTGTGACTCTGACAGGGTGAGGGGGGCTTGGGTTGCACAGCCATACCCCCCAGCACACACCACCAGCTGCCTTATTGCTCACTGACATTTACACACACACACACACACACACACACACACACACACACACACACACACACACACACATATATATATATATATATATATATATATATATATATATGGACAGAGATGTGAAGAGATGTCTCCTCAACTGATTGCGCTGTTTTGTTTTTCTGTCTTTGTGTGTGTGTGTGTTACTCATGTGTGTGTTCTCTCTCCTCCCACAGACCCCCTGCGAGTGACCCTCTCCCCTAAGAGTCTGAAGACGGGCATCAGCAGTACCCTGTTCTTTACCTGTGCTGTGGAGGGTTCGCCAGAGTACACAGTGGCCTGGTACAGGAACACAGAACCTATAGTCCCAGACCAGCACATCTCTATACAGGGCTCCCACAACGACACCCTGCAGATCACAGCCGCTCAGAAGAGCCACTCTGGGGCCTACCAGTGCTTCGCCTCCCGCAAGGGCCACACCGCCCAGGACTTCTCTATCATACTGCTGGAGGGTAAGAGGATGAGAGAGGGAAGGAGGGAGGGAAGGTTGGATGGGGGGTAAGCAAGCAACTTTATTCTTACAGACAGGGCCGGTTCCAGGCATAAGCGACATAAGAGGTTGATGATGTTTTTTGTTTGGAACTCAGTCTGGGTCTCAATTTACTACTGAGAGTAAGAATAGTGAAATAAACCTGGTTGCAATTTTGAAATTTGGTTGAGCATCAGCAATTTTTCTGTTGTTATGGCAGTCACTACATTTTTGATTGGTAGTTAGTTCTAGCCAGCTATCTAAACTTGTAGTAGTCATGACCGAATACTGACTGGGCACGTGCCCCTGACCTCCAGCGGGCCCCCATTGATTTTGTTAGTCATTCTCACTCAGATATCATATTAACATGGCATAAGTCATGAATGATTTTTTGAGTTGTAGGAATTTAGCTTCAGAGGCCCACACAAGAGGGCAATGCAGCCCCTATTTTGACGTAATTCCTGTCCTATAGCGGAATTTCTCTTTTAAGTTCCACCTCCGAAGAATGACGCAGGCTGCTGTTACATATTCATGAATTGGGGGTGGGAACGTTGTGGAGATTTCCACGTGGAGTGGAGAAATAACAACAAGTAGGGCACTGATAGCTGTAAGTGCAGCTAGTTAGCATGCTAACCTTATCTAGCTAGCTAATGTTATATGTTGTTGCAGCACTAATCAAAAGATTAGCTAGCTGGCTGATCTACTGAATGGCTGGTTCTGGAGCTGGATTTGGGGCAGCAGGTAGCCTAGTGGTTAGAGTGTTGGGCCAGTAACCGAAAGTAACCAAAAGGTTACTAGATCTGATTCTCCAGCTTCCCAACTTCTCCTTCACCCAAATCCAGATAGCAGATGTTCAGAAAGAGCTGCAAAACCTGGACCCGTACAAATCAGCCGCCATTGTTGCAACCCCTATTACCAGTCTGTTCAACCTCTCTTTCGTATCGTCCGAGATCCCTAAAGATTGTAAAGCTGCCGCGGTCATCCCCCTCTTCTAGAGGGGGGTGACCTAAACTGTTATAGACCTATATCCATCCTGCCCTGCCTTTCTAAAGTCTTCGAAAGCCAAGTTAATAAACAGATCACTGACCATTTCGAATCCCACCGTACCTCCGCTGTGCAATCCGGTTTCCGAGCTGGTCACGGGTGCACCTCAGCCACGCTCAAGGTACTAAACGATATCATAACCGCCATCGATAAAAGACAGTACTGTGCAGCCGACTTCATCGACCTGGCCAAGGCTTTCGACTCTGTCAATCAACGTATTCTTATCGGCAGACTCAATAGCCTTGGTTTCTCAAATGACTGCCTCGCCTGGTTCACCAACTACTTCTCTGATAGAGTTCAGTGTGTCAAATCGCAGGGCCTGTTGTCCGGACCTCTGGCAGTCTCTATGGGGGTACCACAGGATTCAATTCTCGGGCCGACTCTTTTCTCTGTATATATCAACGATGTCGCTCTTGCTGAGGGTGATTCCCTGATCCACCTCTACGCAGACGACACCATTCTGTATACGTCTGGCCCTTCTTTGGACACTGTGTTAACTAACCTCCAAACGAGCTTCAATGCCGTACAACACTCCTTCCGTGGCCTCCAACTGCTCTTAAACACTAGTAAAACCAAATGCATGCTTTTTAACCGTTCGCAGCCCACACCCGCCCGCCCAACTAGCATCACAACTCTGGGCGGTTCCAAATTAGAATATGTGGACAACTACAAATATCTAGGTGTCTGGCTAGACTGTAAACTCTCCTTCCAGACTCATATTAAACATCTCCAATCCAAAATTAAATCTAGAATCGGTTTCCTATTTCGCAACAAAGCCCCCTTCACCCACGCCGCCAAACATATCCTAGTAAAACTGACTATCCTACCGATACTCGACTTCGGCGATGCCAGCTACAAAATAGCTTCCAATACTCTACTCAGCAAACTGGATGCAGTCTATGACAGTGCCATCTGTTTTGTTACCAAAGCTCCATATACCACCCACCACTGCGACCTGTATGCTCTAGTCGGCTGGCCCTCGCTACATATTCGTCGCCAGACCCACTGGCTCCAGGTCATCTATAAGTCTATGCTAGGTAAAGGTCTGCCTTATCTTAGCTCACTAGTCACGATAACAACACCCACCCGTAGCACGCGCTCTAGCAGGTATATCTCACTGGTCATCCCCAAAGCCAACACTTTTTTTGGCCGCCTTTCCTTCCAGTTCTCTGCTGCCAGTGACTGGAACGAATTGCAAAAATCGCTGAAGCTGGAGACTTATATCTCCCTCACTAACTTTAAACATCAGCTATCTGAGCAGCTAACAGATCGCTACAGCTGTACACAGCCCATCTGTAAATAGCCCCCCCAATCTACCTACCTCATCTCCATATTGTTTTTATTTACTTTTCTGCTCTTTTGCACACCAGTATTTCTACTTGCACATCATCATCTGCACATCTATCACTCCAGTGTTAATTTGCCAACTTGTAATTACTTCGCTACTATGGCCTATTTATTGCCTTACCTCCTCACGCCATTTGCACACACTGTATATAGACTTTCTTTTTTTCTATTGTGTTATTGACTGTACGTTTGTTTATTCCACGTGTAACTCTGTGTTGTTGTTTGTGTCGCACTGCTTTGCTTTATCTTGGCCAGGTCGCAGTTGTAAATGAGAACTTGTTCTCAACTGGCCTACCTGGTTAAATAAAGGTGAAATAAATAAATAAAAAAGATTGAATCCCGGAGCTGACAAGGTAAAAACCTGCCGTTCTGCCCCTGAACAAGGCAGTTAACCCACTGTTCCTCGGTAAGCCGTCATTGTAAATCAGTATTTGTTCTTAACTGACTTGCCTAGTTAAATAAAGGTCCAATAAATGTGTCATAAGTATTTAGGGAAATCTTCGCCACAGATATGGAAAACCAGTATATTTTACTATTGTTATCTCCAAAGTTTTGGCATGTTCCATAAATTGCGGCCTCAAATCCACCATAGAAATAGAAAGAATAAAATGAAGCTCCGGTAATATGGATAGCCTAACTATTGAAAGGTTTGGACTAGATTCTACATTGTAATGGACACTGCAACCTTTGGTAGGCTTCTTGCAGGCTGCTACAGCAATTCCAGGTCAGCCCATGCTCATGCCATGGTTCTCACAGCTAGGGGAAGTGATGACTACAATGACTTTGCTCATGATGCATGCCGCAAATTATATGTAACAACACCCGGAGCGCATCGGACATGAAACAAAACACCAATACAAATGTAACAACACCCGGAGCGCATCGGACATGAAACAAAACACCAATACAAATGTAACAACACCCGGAGCGCATCGGACATAAAACAAAACACCAATACAAATGTAACAACACCTGGAGCGCATCGGACATGAAACAAAACACCAATACAAATGTAACAACACCCGGAGCGCATCGGACATGAAACAAAACACCAATACAAATGTAACAACACAAGAAGTTTGTGGAATTTTCTTTTGCGGCTGCCTTTTCATTATAGGATAGACACTTGTGATTTCTAGCTGCACCAGTCAAAGCAGTGGATCATGGTCAAAACCATTCATCTTGGGAAAATGGGGGTAATGGGGTTCCAAAATGCAATCATATTACACACAATTTTACCATTCACACTGAACAAAATATCAACGCAACATGTAAAGTGTTGGTCCCATGTTTCATGAGCTGAAATAAAAGATCCCAGAAATGTTCCGTATGCACAAAAAGCCTATTTCTCTCAAATTTTGTGCACTCATTTGTTTACATCCCTGTTAGTGAGCATTTCTCCTTTGCCAAGATAATCCATGGCATATCAAGAAGCTGAATGAACAGCATGATCATTACACAGGTTCACTTTGTGCTGGGGACAATAAAAGGCCACTCTAAAATGTATAGTTTTGTCACACAACACAATGCCACAGATGTCTAAAGTTTTGAGGGAGTGTGTAATTGGCATGCTGACTGCAGGAATGTCTACCAGAGCTGTTGCCAGAGAATTTAATGTTAATTCCTCTAACATAAGCCGCCTCCAACGTTGTTTTAGAGAATTTGACAGTACGTCCAACCGGCCTCACAACCGCAGACCATGTGTACGGCGTCGTGTGGGTGAGCGGTGTGCTGATGAGTGCCCTGTGGTGGCGGTCGGGTTATGGTATAGTTAGGCATAAGCTATGGACAATGAACACAATTGCATTTTATCAATTCCAATTTCAATGCACAGAGATACCGTGACGTGATCCTGTGGCCCATTATCGTGCCATTCACCCGCCGCCATCACCTCATGTTTCAGCATGATAATGACGGCTCCATGTCGCCAGGATCTGAACACAATTCCTGGAAGCTGAAAATGTCCCAGTTCTTCAATGGCCTGTATACTCACCAGAGATGTCACCCATTGAGCAAGTTTGGGATGCTCTGGATTGACGTGTACGACAGCGTGTTCCAGTTCCCGCCAATATCCAGGACTTCGCACAGCCATTGAAGAGGAGTGGGACAACATTCCACAGGCCACAATCAACAGCCTGATCAACTCTATGCAAAGGAGATGTATCGCGCTGCATGAGGCAAATGGTGGTCACACCAGATACTGACTGGTTTTCTGATCCACGCCCCTACTTAAAAAATAAATGTATCTGTGCCCAACCGATGCATATCTGTATTCCCAGTCATGTGAAATTAGAGGCTAATGAATGTATTTCAATTGACTGATTTCTATATTTTATATTTTTATTCATTATATAAATATTTTGAATATGAATATTTTTATTCATTATATAAAATGGTCATATATATTTTTGTTATACAGACTAGCTCAAACATTTGTGAAAATGTACAATTATAATTTGCTAATGAAGAAAACAAACAAAAAAACAACATAAGTTTGCACCCCCTATTTTTATTTGTTCCATGACCAAGTGTAGGTTTCGACGAAAAGCTGTTTGGCTCAGCCAAAGATGATCTGTTATATAGCTCAGCTCAGTCACGACTCGCGAAGAGGAAGAACTTTGCAGGTGTTTCTGATTAATAAACAATTCCATGCTGGTAGGTGGTAACATTCAAATAAAACTCAGCCCTGAAAAGAAACTTAGACTGAAAAGTATTAGGATGACATATCATAGGTGAAACACACAGCATTGGCACGGAAAATATCCAAAGTTTCCACTTCGGATTTCCCACCCCAAATATATGATACTTTGACAAATATTATGACTTATTGACTAGAAATCGTTTTGCAACATTGGTAAGCTATGGGCATTGTCTATCTGCTGACAAAATGTGAATTTTCGCACTTGTGGGCGTTTAAAACGGCTAAACTTTCTCTCCACCCCATGGCAAAACTGATAGAATTTCAGGAAATAAGCTGTAAAACTGCAAATGGTTTCTCTCTGCTCCATGGCAAAAGTAGTAGTATTGCATAAAATTCGTTATAAAATTGCTAAATGTTTCTCTCTGACCCATGGCGAAATGTGTAGAATTGCAATAAATTCACTTTTAAACATAATTGTTTCTCTCCACTCTCAAGAGAGGGGCCACTAAAATGCCCCCCCAACCAAATCTCGCTTACAGATGTAGGATCTTAATTTTAGCCAGTTTGCAACAGCAGGAAAATAATCCTGCAGCAACATGTAATGTTAATTATTATGTCGATTATCGTTAATGGACATTTTTGTAGGGGTTGATACATTTTTCGTAAGGGAAAATCAAGTCTGAAATTTCAAAGTGGAAATTACAAACTTCAGAAGCCTTTTTAAAACTTCTTAGGGATGAGCACACGAGGTGACCGTTTTGGAGAGCCTGGCGTGCCCAAAGTAAAATGCCTCCCATTCAGGCCCAGAAAATAGGATATGCACATATTACCATTGGATAGGAAACACTCTGAATTTTCCAAAACTGTTAACCATTTGTCTGTGAGTAAAACAGAACGGACATGGCAGGCAAAACCCCGAGGAATTTCTGTCCTGGAAAAAGTGGTTTTCACAGAGTGCCTCATTTGGAACCCCTCCCTCATGAAAATGCCCTTATAAGGGCATATGAATGCAGTACCGATCGCTTCCTCTGGATGTCAACAGTCTCGAGAAAGTGATTTGATTCTGTATAGATGCTTTAGAGCAGAGAAGAAGAGGGAATAAGGAAGTGTCTCTTTGGAACTCTATAGGAGTGGATGCGCGCTCTCGGGAAGCGCGCACTGTNAACCAAATGGAGATTTATGGATAAAATACATGACTTTTTCTAACAAAAGAACCATGGATTGTCTTCGTTGGACACTTAGGAAGACCTCAGCAGAAGTTCTTCAACAGGTAATTGATTTGTTTTCGCTGTGAAATGTGTTATGTGTGTGCCAAGCTGGCTAATGAATTCATGGCTATGGGAAAAGTATGTGAGGTGCTACCCTCAAACAATCAAATGTTGTGCTTTCGCCGTAAAGCCTTTTTGAAATCTGACAATGCTGTGATATTGCCAAGAAACAGAGCTTTTGATGAGTATGGAACACTTGTATATTGGTGGATGTTTAATAATTCAACTTTTGGATTTTGAATTTGGCGCCTGACATTTCACCGGGTAGTGTCGGGAGTGGGGCGCTAGCGCCCCAGCAATCCCCACTACACCTCAAATAATCTACAAGTTTGAAATGTCCTGTATTCTCCTGCAACAGAGTGATCAAATTAAGATCCTACATCTGTAACATTATCTCAATTTTCCCCTCTTTCTTTCTTTCTTTCTTTCTTTCTTTCTTTCTTTCTTTCTTTCTTTCTTTCTTTCTCTCTCTCTCTCTCTCTCTCTCTCTCTCTCTCTCTCTCTCTCTCCCCATCTATCTCTCCTGTAGACGGCACTCCTCGTATCGTGTCTTCCTTCAGTGAGCGCGTGGTTGCCCCCGGTGAGCCCTTCTCCCTGATGTGTGCCTCCAAGGGAGCCCCACCTCCCTCCATCACTTGGACGCTGGACGACGAGCCTGTGGTGCGAGACTCCGCCTACAAGACCAGCCAGTACACCCTATCAGACGGCCTGACCGTGTCACATGTCAACGTCAGCAGCCCGGCCATCCGTGACGGGGGAGTGTATCGCTGCGCCGCACGCAACTCGGCCGGTAGCGCCGAGTACCAAGCGCGCATAAACGTAAGAGGTGCCTGTCTACTTTTCAATATACACGCACCCCACACCTGCACCTATACATGCACTGACTATAAATATACAGTACAGAGACAGGTGTAGATGTGTGAGGAGTTAGACAAACGTGCAACACATACACACATCCAAGACACATGCATACATGCACTAACACACACAGCGAGGTTTAGAGTCCATCATTTCACACACCCAACCCCAACCCTCCAACCGTCATCCCTCTTTCTTACTCTCTGTCTTTTTCTCTGTGTGTGTCTCTCTCCCTCTCTCGCTCCCTGTTTCTGTCTGTCTGTGTCTTGCCCAGTGTGTGCTTCTCTCCCTTTTGCTGTGTGTCTGTCTACCTGGATGTCTCTCTGACTCCTGTCTCTATCTATCTGTTATCATCAAGACCACAGCAAAGACCATGTCTGTTCTCATCAAGACCATAGGACAGTGTTACTGAGGGTAATGTAGTCAAACATGTGCATACACACCCATGCACACAATCACTTAGAAAACACATTAATAGATATTCCAAATATTACCAGTATGATTGGGTTAGGGGGACATCACTAACCTCTTTCTCTACCCCTCAATCTGCCCCATCACTCTCTACCCAACCTTTATCTTCTTTCTCCCCTTTTCTCCCATGTCCTCCTCCCTTCTCTCTCCTCTTCCACCCCTGTCTCCTCCTCCCTTTTTTCCCCTTCTTCTTCCTCCTCTTTCCCTCCTCTCCTCCGCTCCCCTTGTCCTCCCTCTCTTCTCTGTGTCTTCAGGTTCTCCTAGGATCAGGGAGATGCGTGACATCACGGCTGTGGCAGGAAGGAACACCTTTATAACCTGTCGTGTGATTGGTTACCCCTACTACTCTATCAAGTGGTTTAAGGACGGCATGCTGCTGCCTGACAACCATCGCCAGGTGGTGTATGAGAATGGAACCCTGAGGCTGAGTGATGTGCAGAAGGGCATGGACGAGGGTACCTACCTGTGTAGTGTGCTCATCCAGCCACAGACCTCCATCGACCAGACTGTCCACGTCACCGTCAAAGGTAGGGGACTAGACAGGGGTGGGGGACAGGGGGTGGGGGCAAGGGTGGCATAGGTAAGGCAAAGGGGGAAGGGGGAAGAGATGATTTGTTATACTAAATCAACCAATAACAGGATAACCGCTCACTCCAATGCAATGGATTTGTTGAAAGTCACCAACGTTTGGGCAAGGTTTCTTCCTAGTCGTAACGAGGCAATCAGCTTAACAGGGTGGTCACACCATGGTGTTAAAAGCATCTAGCTTTATATGAATGTGTAAGTGTGTTTGTTGGTTGGTAAGCACGTGTGCTTTAGGTGTGTTTGTGTTTGTGTGTGGGTGTTGAGGGGTCTATAGAAGTCTTTGTGTGTGTGTGTACGTGTGTTTGTGTGTGTCTCTGATTTAATTAGATGAATCATAATGAGGCCCAGATTAAATCCCCCAGACGTCTTAGCTGTAGCACCACTGACCCCCTTCCGCGACCATGGCAATGGCATGACTTCCTCCGCCAGTTGGCCTGTAATCAGAGCACCTATTATGGGCTGGTGGAGATGGAAGGGGGTCAGGGGTGAGACCTCTAACCTCTGACCTCTGTAACCTCTGCCCCCTAGTGCCACCCCTGATCCAGCCCTTTGATATCCCCTCCACGTCGGTGGGAAAGCTGATGTACATTGCCTGCGTGGTGTCGTCAGGTGACATGCCCATCCGCATCACCTGGCACAAAGACGGGCAACTCATCGTGCCTGGTTCCGCCTCTGGTGTTGGCATAGAGACCAAGGAATTCATGAGCTCCTTGCAGATCTCCAAGGTGACGCTGAAGCACAACGGCAACTACACCTGCATCGCTAGCAACGCCGCGGCAACCGTCAGCTGGGAGAGACAGCTGATCGTCACCGGTGAGAGAGGGAGGAGGGGAGGAGAGGATGGAGGGAGGGAGGGTGAGATGGAGAGGAAGGATTTGGAAAATAAGTGGTGTTGAAGAATTTGAGAAAGATAAAGAATGAAGGCATGGACAGACTGGTTATAGAAGCTGGAAGATGTTAAGAAAACACAGAAGGATTGGAGAATAATTGAAGAATATCCACCATTTTAGAGATGTTGTTGTCTATTATAATGACTGTACTAACTATAACCTCTCCTCCATCAGTTCCCCCTCGGTTCGTGGTCCAGCCCAACAACCAGGATGGCATCTATGGGAAGGCAGGAGTACTAAACTGTTCTGTGGAGGGATACCCCCCTCCCAAAGTCATGTGGAAACACGCCAAAGGTAAAGACCAACACCCTGCAGCACTAATAACATCCACTAACTAACTGTCTACTATTCTATGTATCATAGTGAAAGAACTTGTACAATAAAGTTTAATTGATGATGAAAGATAAAATAGCAAATGTTTTTATTTTTATTCTCTACTGTAACATCATAACTAATGTACATCCAAGCGTAAGATTAGAAACCATTATAACCATGCGTAACTTTGACTTGACACGATCGTGCCGTTCCTCCTTGTAGGTATAGGGAACCCCCAGCAGTACCACCCTGTGCCCCTGACTGGTCGGATCCAGATCATGTTCAACGGCTCCCTGCTGATCCGTCACGTCCTAGAGGACGACCGGGGATACTACCTCTGTCAGGCCTCCAACGGAGTGGGCTCTGACATCAGCAAGAGCATGGTCCTCACCGTCAAGAGTGAGTTCATCTGTCTCTTACTAGGTCTCTCACTCTCTCCCTCTCTCTCTCTCTCTCTCTCTCTCTTGTTCTCACTTTCTTTCTTCCTTGCTCTAATTCTCTCTCAATTCAATTCAATTCCAGGGGCTTTATTGGCATGGAAACATATGTTTACATTGCCAAAGCAAGTGAAATTGATAAACAAAAGTGAAATGAACAATAAAAAGTGAAGAGTAAATATTACTCTCACACAAGTTCCAAAATAATAAAGACATTTCAAATGTCATATTATGTCTATATACAGTGTTTTAACGATGTGCAAATAGGACCAGCTTTCTTAGGGCTCTTCTCCAGGTTCATCTCTCTGTAGGTGATGGCTTTGATATGGAAGGTTTGGGAATCACTTCCTTTAAGGTGGTTGTAGAATTTAACAGCTCTTTTCTAGATTTTGATAATTAGCGGGTATCCGCCTAATTCTGCTCTGCATGCATTATTTGGTGTTTTACATGGTATGCGGAGGATATTTTTGCAGAATTCTGCATGCAGTCTCAATTTGGTGTTTCTTGGTTGGTGAGTGGTCCCCAGACCTCACAACCAAAAAAAGGCAATGGGTTCTATAACCGATTCAAGTATTTTTAGCCAGATCCTAATTGGTATGTCAAATTTTATGTTCCTTTTGATGGCATAGAAGGCCTTTCTTGTTACCTGTGACACTGATGTTTAGGCCGAGGTATGCATCGTTTTTTGTGTGCTCTAGGGCAACGGTGTCTAGATGGAATTTGTATTTGTTTTCCTGGCAACTGTACCTTTTTTGGAACACCATTATTTTTGTCTTACTGAGATTTACTGTCAGGGCCCAGGTCTGACAGAATCTGTGCAGAAGATCAAAGTGCTGCTGTAGGCCCTCCTTGGTTAGGGACATAAGCACCAGATCATCAGCAAACAGTAGACATTTGACATCAGATTTTAGTAGGGTGAGGCCAGGTGCTGCAGACTTTTCTAGAGCCCTCGTCAATTTGTTGATATATATGTTGAAGAGGGTGGGGCTTAAGCTGCATTCCTGTCTCAGCCCACGTCCCTGTGGAAAGAAATGTGTGTTTTTTACCGCACACTTGTTGTTTGTGTACATAGATTTTATAATGTTTGATGTTTTTCCCCCAACACCACTTTCCATCAATTTGTATAGCAGACCCTCATGCCAAATTGAGTCAAATGCTTTTTTGAAGTCAACAAAGCATGAGAAGACTTTGCCTTTGTTTTGCTTTGTTTGTTTGTTTGTTAATTAGGGTGTGCAGGGCCAATTGGAGGTGTACCTGTGGATGTGTTTCAAGGCCGCCTTCAAACTCAGTGCCTCTTTGCTTGACATCATGGGAAAATCTAAAGAAATTTGCCAAGACCTCAGAAAAAAATTTGTGGACCTCCACAAGTCTGGTTCATCCTTTGGAGCAATTTCCAAATGCCTGAAGGTACCACGTTCATCTGTACAAACAATAGTACGCAAGTATAAACACCATGGGACCACGCAGTCGTCATACTGCTCAGGAAGGAGACGCGTTCTGTCTCCTAGAGATGAACGTACTTTGGTGCGAAAGTGCAAATCAATCCCAGAACAACAGCAAAGGACCTTGTGAAGATGCTAGAGGAAACAGGTACAGAAGTGTCTATATCCACAGTAAAACAAGTCCTATATCGACATAACCTGAAAGGCCGCTCAGCAAGGAAGAAGCCACTGCTCCAAAACCGCCATAAAAAAAACAGACTACGGTTTGCAACTGCACATGGGGACAAAGATACTTTTTGGAGATATGTCCTTTGGTCTGATGAAACAAAGATAGAACTGTTTGGCCATAATGACCATCGTTATGTTTGGAGGTTAAAGGGGGAGGCTTGCAAGCCGAAGAACACCATCCCAACCGTGAAGCATGGGGGTGCCAGCATCATGTTGTGGGGGTGCTTTGCTGCAGGAGGGACTGATGCACTTCAAAATAGATGGCATCATGAGGTAGGACAATTATGTGGATATATTGAAGCAACATCTCAAGACATCAGTCAGGAAGTTAAAGCTTGGTCGCAAATCGGTCTTCCAAATGGACAATGACCCCAAGCATACTTCCAAAGTTGTGGCATAATGGCTTAAGAACAACAAAGTCATGGTATTGGAGTGGCCATCACAAAGACCTGACCTCAATCCTATAGAACATTTTTGGGCAGAACTGAAAAAGCATGTGCGAGCAAGGAGGCCTACAAACCTGACTCAGTTACACCAGCTCTGTCAGGAGGAATGGGCCAAAATTCACCCAACTTATTGTGGGATGCTTGTGGAAGGCCACCCAAAACGTTTGACCCAAGGTAAACAATATAAAGGCAATGCTACCAAATACTAATTGAGGGAATGTCAACTTCTGACCCACTGGGAATGTGATGAAAGAAATAAAAGCTGAAATAAATCATTCTCTCTACTATTATTCTGACATTTCACATTCTTAAAATAAAGTGGTGATCCTAACTGACCTAAGACAGGGAATGTTTACTAGAATTAAATGTCAGGAATTGTGAAAAACGAAGTTTAAATGTATTTGGCTAAGGTGTATGTCAACTTCCGACTTCAACTGTATACCACCACCCGCCACCCATGGAAGTGCCTTGGTTTTTTGTGTATTTCTCCTAACCGAGCATTCTTGGAAAGGGGCTGGTTGGGCCTTTCCACGGCACGATTGTAAGGCTCAGATTGTCCAAAAGGGGTCCCCACCCATCTTCTACTGTTGCTCTCCTCTGCCGTTGCCCGGCATCCAGCGACCCGTCATGCAGTCCTGAACAGAACTACAAAGCTCACTCTACTTCCCCTCGCTCTGGAAGAGGATTATTTGAAGATAGGCTAGCCTATCTATGACATTTCACATTCTTAAAATAAAGTGGTGATCCTAACTGACCTAAGACAGGGAATTTTTACTGGGATTAAATGTCAGGAATTGTGAAAAACTGAGTTTAAATGTATTTGGCTAAGGTGTATGTAAACTTCCGACTTCAACTGTAGGTAGCACACATGAGGACATTTTTCTCTGTTTAGATAATTTCCTTATTAATTTCTAGACAGATGTAAATTTTCCTGTTTTGACTAATTTAATAGAGTGGGATAGGTCTGCTCTATACCAAATTAGCATACCCCCTGAGTCTCTTCCCTGTTTTATACCTGGTAGTATAGTGGAATGGACTACCAGTTCTCTGTAACCTAGAGGGCAACCAGTGGGTCCGTCTCCTCTATACCATGTTTCTTGTAGGATGACAATGTCTGTATTTCCAATTTATTTTATGAAGTCTGGGTTCCTGCTCTTTAGGCCAAAGTCAGATGACCTCAGACATTGTATATTCCAGGATGAGATAGTAAAAGCTTTGTGTTCCATAGTGTGTAGTGTTGTTTTCGTGTGGTTTAGGCCCGGACCATTACAGTCGGTGTGAGCAGAGCATGTTGTCTCACTCTTTCTCTCTCTCTCTGTCTTTCTCTCTCTCAATTTCTCTCATTCTCTTCCTCACACTTGTCTTTCATTTCCCCCCCATTTCCCCCCCCCCTGTTTGACCCCAGCCCTGGGCTACACCTCATTAACCCTCTTCAGGAGGAGGGTTGGCTCTAAACTTAAATACCACTCTCTCTATCTCTCGAGGACTGGTGTGTGTGTCTGTGTGTGCATGTTGATTGATTTGTTCCTCCAGTCTGTGTCTTTTTGTCTGTCTATGGCTGTGATGGGGAAGGAAAGGTTCTGATGAATTAGTGATGAAAACAAAACAGCAGGAACCCTTCAGATCAATAACCCATGTTGGCAAAGAGGAGGGAAGGAGGTAGACGGGGAAGAGAGGAGGGGGTGTGAGAGGGCCACGAGGGCTCGGAGCGTGAAATGAAAGTGGAGAGTGATGGAGAGAATATATTGAGATTTCTATTTTCAACACACCTCGATTGTTCTACTACCCATCCCTCTTTCCTTCTCTCATTCCCCCATATCTATTCATCACATTCACCAATATTTGTGTGTGTGTCTCCAGTTCCAGCCATGATCACGTCGCACCCCAACACCACCATGGCCATCAAGGGCCAGATGAAGGAGCTGAACTGCACAGCGCGGGGGGAGCAGCCAATCATCATCCGCTGGGAGAGGGGCGACACTGTCATCGATGCCGAGAGGAACCCCCGCTACTCCATCACCATCAACAAGAAGGGGGACGAGGTCATCTCCACACTCAAGGTCAGACACTGAGGAAAGAGGGCAAAATGTTGGGAGAGAATTGAAATTGGAGGGCATTAGAATTTTAGCCCAATTGAGTTGAGATCAAAGTACAAAAGGGTTATGTTGTGTGTTGCTGTCCCCCATGTAGTTGAAGCCAGCGGAGCGCGGGGACTCAGTCTTCTTCTCCTGCCACGCCATCAACTCATACGGAGAGGGGCGAGGACTCATCCAGCTTACCGTGCAAGGTGCCTATCTCTCTCACTCTGCTATTACTGCACATAGGCTCACTGTTGACCGACCAGTGATTGAGGTTACATGTATACCCATCCTCCTCCTTTAACACACACAGAGCCTCCTGACCCTCCTGAGTTGGAGGTGAGAGAGGTGAAGGACCGCAGTATGAACCTGCGCTGGATCCAGAGGTTCGACGGCAACAGCATCATCACCAGCTACGACATTGAGTATAAGAACAAGTCTGGTACGAGTCCAACCAGTCCAACCCTGTAAACCCTCACATCCATATTGTCCTCAATCTAACTCCCTTTTCTCTGGTCCTCTAATGTCCCCTTTATCTGCTTCTATATGTTACAGACACTTGGGATCACAAGTACACCACCAGGAACATCTCCCCCACTAACAACCAGGCTAACATCGTGGAGCTGCACCCTGCCTGTGTCTACAGCATCCGCATGTACTCCTTCAACAAGATCGGACGCAGCCAGCCTAGCAAGGAGCTCACCATCAGCACCGAGGAAGCACGTAAGTCTAACCGCACACGCAAACACACACAAGCACACACATAGACACACACTTATTTAAAATGTTGTCTTGTTTGGTGCTATTGAAACCCTTATTTCGACCTCTCACCTCAACAGAACCTGATGGGCCCCCTATGGAAGTGATCCTCCAACCAATGACGTCTCAGAGCATACGGGTCACATGGAGGGTAAACTTCATTAACCATCATGCCTCTCTTCCTTTATGCTATAATACCATAATAAGTGAGACATTCAAACGAACTGTCATTAATCTCCAGTCAGTGTCCTAACAGAGCTGTCCCCTGCCTCTCCCTCTCAGGCCCCCAGAAAGGAGCTTCAGAACGGGGTGATCCGGGGGTACCAGATCGGTTACCGTGAGAACGGGCCGGGCAGTAACGGCCAATACAGCATTGTGGAGATGAAGGCCACAGGGGACAGTGAGGTGTATACCCTGGACAACCTGAAGAAGTTTGCCCAGTATGGAATGGTGGTCCAGGCCTTCAACAGGGCTGGCACTGGCCCCTCTAGCACTGAGATCAACGCTACCACACTGGAGGATGGTAAGACAGGAGGGAGGGAGGTTAGAGAAAGAGGGGGATAGATGAAGGTAGAGGGAGGGAGCTAGACTGGAAGTTCTGTGGGAGGAATGGAGAGAGAGAGAGAGAGAGAGAGAGAGAGAGAGAGAGAGAGAGAGAGAGAGAGAGAGAGAGAGAGAGAGAGAGAGAGATACTTCATACTCTGCTAGTAGAACGGGTAGATTTCTTTATCTTGTCAACAGGAATAGAAAATAGAGTCCAATCATGTAAGAATAGAGTGGAAAAACAGTAAATAAAGATGTACCCACACACTGATTCAGTTGTGCAAACACACTCTCACACACAGTCTCTGAGACAAAATGGAGGAAATGAACATGCAGCACATCCCCCCTCCTGTTTTAATTAGCTCCCTCAGTAGACTGAGAGAGAGACCCCATTACTCTCTGAATATGCCTGCCCACTCTACCTCTCTCTCCCTCTATCTCTCTCTCCCTCTACCTCTCTCTCCCTCTATCTCTCTCTCTCCCTCTCTCTCGTCCTCTCTCTCCCTCTATCTCTCTCTCTATCTCTCCCTCTCCCTCTACCTCTCTCTCCCTCTATCTCTCTCCCTCTCTCTCTCTCTCTCTCTCTCTCCCTCTCTCTCTCTCTCTCTCTCTCTCGTCCTCTCCCTCTCTCGTTTACAGCATTTTTTTTGTTGGTTCATTCTCTCCTGAATCTATCTCTCCCTTTGCTTTCATTGGGTAATCCCACTTCTCCTTCTTTCGCTACTGTCTGTTTTATCTTTACATCAGACAGACAACATCTTAGTCCCTCCGTCTCCCCCCGTGCGTTCAGCCTTAATGATAGAGATAGATGTAGATCCTGATTATGATAATTAGTTAGTAGTGATGGTAACTACAACACACACTCTCTGTCTGTCTGTCTGCTTGCTGCTGTTTCTACAGCTGCAATTATCACACAGCTGGACACATTGTCCTCCGTCCGCACACTTCTGCTTTTTATCCTCCGTCTGCCTCTCATCACCATCCCCCCTTCCTCCAAGTTAACCCTTAACAGTCAAGACTCGCCTGGTAAATGATACAGTGTATCCCTCTTTCCCTTTTCCCTTATACCTGCCTATCTCTCTGCCATCCCTCACTTTATACTTCTCTCTTTCTCTGTCCATTGCAGTGATTGAAAATTGAAGATTGGAATAAATAGTATTTTGGGAATGTATTGCAGTTTATTACTATTACTGTATCTCTATTACTGTATCTCTATTACTGTATCTCTATTACTGTATCTCTGTCCCATTAGTCGCAGACAGCTGTGTTCAATAAGGTACACTATGGTCCTCTGTGATGTTAACCTTTGACCTCTCTCCTACCCCCAGTGCCCAGCCAGCCGCCCCAGAACGTGCGGGCTATCTCGGTGACGTCAGATGAGGCGGTGATCACATGGGCGGAGCCCCCGCGTCTGACACTGCATGGCGTGCTGAAGGGCTACCGTGTGGTGTTCTGGTCCCTCTTCCCCGACGGAGGTGGGTGCTGTGGGGGCCAGGCACAGGGGCAGATGCAGAGTAATTATCACTACTATCATTCTAACTCCACCCCAAACCCATGGCCTCACCTGCCTGTCTATCTGTCCGTGTGTGTGTGTCTGAACACATAACACACGCCCTAGCCTGCCCCACACCCCTTCTCCTCATCTGTCTCCTAACCCTTCACACACCCCATTCCCTATCTGTCTGTCTATGGGATTTACCTGGAATATATTCTTTGTATGTTTACCTTGCCCCCTTGAGCCTAACCTGTATTTTCTTCCCAATTTGTGCATTGTGATGTATGAACAAACAAGGCTTAATCTCTCTCTCTCTTTCTCTCTCTCAGAATGGGGAGAGATGCAAAACATTACTACAACTCGTGAGCAGGTGGAGCTGAGAGGGCTGGAGAAGTTTACTAACTACAGTGTCCAGGTGCTGGCCTACACACAGGCTGGGGACGGGGTCAGGAGCAATGTCCTGTACATCCAGACCCGCGAGGACCGTGAGTACACACACACATGTGCATTTGTGCGGACCCACACACGTGCAAGCACTCTCTGTCAACACACACATATACATTATCCTCCCACTGATATAGACTTCAACCCGTATATACACTACCGTTCCAAAGTCTGGGGTCACTTACAAATTTCCTTGTTTTTGAAAGAAAAGCAATTTTTTTGTCCATTAAAGTAACTGCAAATTGGTCAGCAATACAGTGTAGACATGGTTAATGTTGTAAATGA
The DNA here is from genome assembly GCA_003317085.1 of Hucho hucho. Classification (NCBI taxonomy): domain Eukaryota; kingdom Metazoa; phylum Chordata; class Actinopteri; order Salmoniformes; family Salmonidae; genus Hucho; species Hucho hucho. The sequence continues at coordinate 82,149 of QNTS01000202.1, forward strand.
CTATAGTAGCTGGAAACGGCAGATTTTTTATGGAATATCTAAATAGGCGTACAGAGGCCCATTATCAGCAACCATCACTCCTGTGTTCCAATGGCACGTTGTGTTAGCTAATCCAAGTTTATCATTTTAAAAGGCTAATTGATCATTAGAAAATGGTTGCTGATAATTTGCCTCTGTACACCTATGTAGATATTCCATAAAAAAATCTGCCGTTTCCAGCTACAATAGTCATTTACAACATTAACAATGTCTACACTGTATTTCTGATCAATTTGATGTTATTTTAATGGACGAAAATGTGCTTTTCTTTCAAAAACAAGGATATTTCTAAGTGACCCCAAACTTTTGAACGGTAGTGTATATTTAAGCAATAAGTCCCGAGGAGGTATGGTATATGGCCAATATACCACGGCTAAGGGCTGTTCATATGCACGACGCAACGCGGTGTTATATTGGCTATATGCCACAAACCCCCGAGGTGCCTTATTGCTGTTATAAACGTTTTACCAACGTAATTAAAGCAGTAAAAATAAGTGTTTTGTCATACCCGTGGTATACGGTCTGATATACCACGGCTGTCAGCCAATCAGCATTCAGGGCTCGAACCACCAAGTTTATAAATATATATATACCACAGAAAGATAGAACCACAGTCACACTGAGATGCACACTGCTTGGAAGAGAGAAGATCAGAGGGAGGCTGTGTGTGTGCTCATGGGGGGATAGAGAAGAGTGTCAGGGTGTATCTCAAGCCCATGACTAAAGCTCATTTGTGTAGTGAGGCCCGATTACCAGTGCTAATGAGAATTAAGAGGCTTTTGGCCCATGGCTGAGGGCTCGAGACTAGAGATAGGGGATAGAAGAGGAGGGGTAGAGGCAGAATGAGGGAGAGGAAGGGGACTGATTCACAGGACCCAGCCCTGCAGCCCACAGTCCCCCTGGACACAAGTAGCCAACCAGCCAGGCAGTCAGGCAGCCAAGACCAGGGATTAACTCCTCCTGGATTAGAGATAATTAATTTTGTGCTTACACCATTGAAGGTGGGATTACAGGCCGATTCCTGTCTCCTTCACTCCCCTAAACAGGAGGAGGAGGGGGATGGAGAGAGAGAGAGGAGAATGGGAGGGAGAGAGGGAGAGGTGGCACAGCTGGGCCTAACCGGGCGAAGGAGCGAGAGACAAAAGATGAAAAGAAAGAAAAAATGGGTTGATGGATGGAGGACAAGAGAAATGTTAGCCCTTTTCTGTTTGCCCTGCTTTACTAGATGCTTTGTTAGCTCTTTGTAATACTTCCTATATATACTGTTTTAGCCTTGGTGGTACATTAGACTTCATCTATGTTATCCCTCCTGTGACACATGCTCTTCTCTGCTGGTCCCTGGTATTTGAGGCTCTTTGGGAGGCTGAGGTTGTCCCTTTCTCTCTGAAGGCTTTTGGTAGCTGTGGTTTGGGATGCATAGTCATGGTCATGGTTAGGACCATGGTTAGAAGTAGCTAGTTGTTCAGCAGTAGTGTACTGTAGGTGACTGTATATGACTCCTCATCACTGGGTTGTCTGACAGTGGATCAGACAGTCTGGACTGGGAACGTGCAGATTTTGGGCAGCAGATGGAGCTTAACCCCCCTCCCATTCTGACATGAAGGCCCAGTTATGATAATTATGCATTTCTCCTATGCCCCCCCCCCCCATCCCCCCGCTCATCTCCCCTTGGGGCTGCCCCTAACCCTCTCCTCCCTCCCTCCTCTCTCATGTCCCTGGTGTTGTTCCTGCCATAATGTGGTTGAGATGGAGCCCCAGGAGATGGAGGGGGCCCAGAGAGACAGAGCAGGATTACTGGGGGGAGCAGGCTGCCCTGGGTGGGATAGAGAGGGAGGAGATAGAGGGGGTTCTGGATCTCTCTAACAGTCCTCCCTCTTCACTATAATCCGTAAAAGGATCCAGCAGGGTCAAGTGCATCAGGTCACATAATGCTACTGATCTCTATCTAGGGTTGAATAGGTCCTTCATCTTTGTGCTTTAGGTCCTGCTGTACAGTACAGTACATGGAGGAAGGTCTAATGTAGTGTAGCCTCACAATATTCATTTGAACCCTGTCCCTTGTAACCCAGGGAGACCAATGCATTTCTATCTGATGAACAGCTTGTATTCTTAGAATAATGTCTAGTGCACTGTATGTGTGGACAGTGGGAGAGTATTGAGGCTTTATGTTGTTGATGACTGATAGAGTTATAAGGCTCTTTAGGTGTCTCAGTCAAGTGGCCATGCAGTGAGCATAAGGAGCAGCCTGGTGTGTGTTCATCTGTTTAGGGGTTAGAGAGTTAGACTGCAGGGTGTCAGAGCAGAACGAGCAGAGCAGAATCGCTGACCACGGTGTCTGAGTGAACATATGTCACCGCTGGCCCCGGTCTGGCCCGGGTCTGGCCCCTCCCCAGGGGACCTCCTCCAAGTCCTCCCAGAGCGGCTTACAGCACAGGATAAGACTGGCAATCTGCAAACTACCCTGCTCACTTTAACACGGCTTTAACACCCACGCGCACGGAAATAGCCACGCACCCGCACATAGCCGTGTTTACTTGAACATGGCTTTAGTACCCAGTCACACACGCACACATGCGTGCACACACACACAGCTCTGCTGACCTGTCTATGTATTGTGTATCCTCTCCAGTCCCAGGTCCTCCAGCTGGTATCAAAGCCGTTCCCTCATCTCCAAACAGTGTGGTGGTGTCCTGGCTACCCCCCCATAAACCCAATGGTGTCATCCGCAAGTACACCATCTACTGCTCCAGCCCAGGCTCCGGACAGCCGGTAAGTTCCACTGAGAGTGCAGAGTATGGGATGGGGGAGGCGCAGTGACAGGTATTGGAGAGGCAGAGAATTAAGGCCCTAATGACAAGACATGATGTGAATGCATGAAATAGCACTTGATGGATAATTAATTAGTAACCAACACTCAGTGTGTGTGTGTGTGTGTGTGTGTGTGTGTGTGTGTGTGTGTGTGTGTGTGTGTGTGTGTGTGTGTGTGTGTGTGTGTGTGTGTGTGTGTGTGTGTGTGTGTGTGTGTGTGTGTGTGTGTGTGTGTGTGTGTGTGTGTGTGCGCGTGCGCGCGTGTGTGTGCGCGCGTGTGCGTGTGTGTTTGGATGTGTCTCTATCTCACTCTGTTTGCTCCGTCGCTTTATTTCCTGCCCTCCCAGATGAACAGATGAGGTTGTCTTGGCAACGTGATGAGACGTAGATATGCAAATGAAGCAGAGAACAAGCTCACACATGCCCACTGCAGCATCAGGAGCTCTCACACACACAGGTCTGCACTAGCTATGCAGTTTCCACACATCTACATTATTCTCTCTCTCTCTCACACACACGTACACACACACACACATTTTCTGGTGGCACACATTCAGACCACACACACACAATCCAATAAAATCCTGCTATCATGGAAGAATTCCACTTTTTTATCATTCACAAATCCTCACCCTCTCTCTTTATGTGGATGAGTACCATGTAAATGAGCATGAAGAAGAGAAGGAGGGAGACGGAGGAGGGAGGAGCAGAGCAGGGTATCAGTCACACAGAGATGAGAGTGCTTTTGTTCCTCTTTTCATTATCTCTCTGTATCACTCCCTGGATCACCACTACACTGCTGCCTCCACGCTGGAGGAATGTTCTAATGTTCCTGTTACTCCCCCCCCAAGAGCCCCACATTCACCCCTTCTCCCTCCTCCCCTCCCTTCTTCTCTCTATCCCTCTGTCATACCCACCCTGCTCTCCAGCAAGCCTGGGTAGAGGCTGAGATAGGGAGGGAGAGAGAAAGAGAGAAAAAGGTAAATGAGGCAAATGGAAAAAGAGGTGAAGATGGGTATTGAGTGATGAACAGATGAGGGAGGTGGTGCATGTGTTTGTGTGTTGTTGTTTGTGTGTGTGTGTGTGTGTGTGTGTGTGTGTGTGAATGTTTGTGTGTGCGTGCCTGCATACATGCATGAGTTATACTCCTTAGTTCTAAACTCCTTAGTTCTCTTTCAAACCATCTGGGCTTCCCTCATGCCATTAGACCATAGATGCCAAGCAGGCCCTCCAAAGTGCTACTGTACCATTATACTATGGTATTATACAGTGTTAATAATCTAACCTGTATATCTCTCCCCCAGGCTCCCAGTGAGTATGAGGCCAACCCAGAGATGTTGTTCTACAGGATCACCCATCTGACCCGCGGTAAACAGTACCTCATCTGGGCCGCCGCCGTGACAACTGCTGGCCGTGGCAACATCAGCGAAAAGGTCACCGTGGAGCCTGCTGGGAAAGGTAAGGGAGGAGGGGACGAGGGGTAATTGAGGAGGGATGGAGGGATTTGTGTAAAGGTTATTAAAAAAGAGAAGAAAAAAAAGAGGAATAAGAATTGCAGAAATAGTCTGTCTTACACAGAGGGCTTTCATCTGTCTCTCTCTGTACCTTTCTTCTCTCTCTTGTCTTTCTTTCTCTTTTCTCTCTCTCCCTCTCTATCCCAAGTTCTTCCGCTCTCTCTCTCTCTCTCTCTCTCTCTCTCTCTCTCTCTCTCTCTGCTATTGACTGATAGCTGTAGTATTGATTGAGGGCTGGCGGTGTAGCAGGAAACACTGTTGTTAATTATGTGGTGATGAACAGGGCCTACCCAGTAAACTGGCCCTTAGGGAGGGGGGTGGACAGGGATCAATACAGGGGAGAATCTATGGAGCATGGATGGACTGAGCGAGACGGAGGGATAGAAGGGGGGGGGGCACTCCAACACTCTGCTCTCATAACAGCGAGGTAAAAGGAAACCCTCCAGGCTAACCTACTCAATACCAGGATCACTCAGCAAACACTAGAGAAAGATGTTTACACATCAAGAAAGAGAAAACAGAGCAGGGAGGTTAGAGTTTGTCTGGCTGTAAATGTGCCTGGGTGCCTAAGTGTGTGAATGTGCATGTGTGCATGCGTACGTGAGCACATTCAGTGTGTGTGTGTGTATATATGTGACATCCCAGTTTAACCTGTGTCACCTGCCCTATGTCTGCAGCCCCAGCTAAGATCCTATCGTTCGGGGGCACAGTGACCACTCCCTGGGTGAAGGAGGTCCGTCTGCCCTGCAGCTCAGTGGGAGAACCCACCCCCACCATCAAATGGACCAAAGACAGGTCAGAACTCTCCTAACTCATCCTCAATGAAAGTAAAGTGGGGAACTCACAATCAATGCTAGGAGAAACTTTTGACTTGGTGCCAATGCTGGGTTTTGGATGATACGGTTCAGGTCAGGGTTAAGTCTACCATATAGGTGTGCGGTTGCTGTGTTATGATCTAACTGGGATCCTCTGTGTGTGTTTCAGTGAGGACTCGACTATCCCTGTGACTGTGGACGGACAGCGTCAGATCCTGTCCAACGGTACTCTGGTGTTACGTTCCGTCAAAGCTGAGGATTCTGGGTACTACACGTGCACGGCCACCAACACCCTGGGCTTTGACACCATAATAGTCAACCTGCTGGTGCAAGGTGAGCTGGGATACGCTGGGCTGGTTGAGTGTATGGGTGGGCGAGATCTGAGGACCTTTTGGGGTTGTCTCAGCTGGTTTCTCTGTGTTCCTCTGACTGTGTGTGTATCGTCTCTCTCTATCTGGTCCCTCAATCTGCTCACTGTAACTGTGTGCTGTTTGTGCCTGGTATCTGTGGTGCTGATTGACTCTAACTGTGTCTGACTGTGTTCTCTCTCTGGATGTCCAGTTCCTCCAGACCAGCCCCGTCTGACCGTCTCCACCACCTCCACCTCTTCCATCACCCTGGCCTGGATCCCTGGGGACAACGGAGGCAGCTCCATCAGAGGTGCACCACTCCCTCCCCCTGGGCCTTAGTGCATAGGATCAGTCTGAGGAGACTTCTTTAGCTGCTGTATCTCACTGAGAGATAATTCCTCCAAAAATATAAATGTTGATATAGCCTTTTGCCTATTTGTGTGATTTTCTCGGTTCCCGTCAATGTGTTAACTTTTAGCTCCTAATGTCTGACGTACTCATAGCAAAAGAACGTACTGTATCATTGAGGGCATTCTAAATCCTTTATCTCCCCCTGGTGTTCAAGGGGTGTAACAGCCGTTAGAGCTGACCTGATTTTGCCTCAATAGAGTATGGGCAGGTTGTGTAATATGGCTTTAATATTTGAACTGGGAGGATATTGTAATTGATAGACATTTACAGTATTTCATTGTTTTTTTAAATGATTTATTTTAATATTTGTCAGATGATAAAGAAATGCTTAAATGATTCTGTAGTGTATCCCTGTGTGTCCTCAGGTTTCGTCCTGCAGTACTCAGTGGACAACACAGAGGAATGGAGGGATGTGTTCATTAGTTCCAGTGAGCGTTCCTTCAGGCTGGACAACCTGCGCTGTGGGACCTGGTACAAGGTCAAACTGGCAGCCAAGAACAGTGTGGGCTCAGGACGCATCTCTGAGATCATCGAGGCTAAGACCCACGGACGAGGTGAGGGAAAAGGCTAGATCAAGGGGAGGGGGGGAAGGTGAGAGAGGTTGTGGAGGAGGAAAGAGCAGAAAGAGTTGAATTTTAAAACGGCATTGATTTTATATTTTACCTCACATCATGTGTTTTACCTCACATGAACTACATCCCCACTCTAACACACTAACTTCAATACTCCCAGTCTGACAATCTCCCTGTCTCTCCTCTTCTCCTGCAGAGCCCGTGTTCAACAAGGAGCAGCCACTGCTCACCCACATCAACTCCACCCACGCGGGGCTCAACCTGCAGGGCTGGACCAGCGGAGGCTGCCCCATCACCGCTCTGCTGCTGGACTTCCGCCCCAAGGGCACGTGGGCCTGGCAGAGCCTGAAGGCCAACGCCACGGCCCAGCTCTTCCTCAGCGAGCTGCGTGAGGCCACCTGGTACGAGCTGAAGATGAAGGCCTGTAATAGCGCCGGCTGTGGGAACCAAAGCTCCCAGTTCGCCACCACAGACTATGACGGCAGTGAGTCACTTCCTGTTTCTACCAGATAACTGCTCTCACTTGCTGCTTTGACATTTACATGTGCATTTTAGCAGACTCTCTTATTCAGAGCTACTTACAGTCATCAAAGAGAAGGCGATAGGGAGGGAGACCAAAAAAGGGAAGGAGAGAGGGAGGAGTAGAATGTGAGTGGGCTTGAAAGTGGTGGTAAAAGCAGTCCTTTAATCTACCTCTGACCTCCTTTCCCTCCCTCTCTCTTTCCCTCTCACCCCTTCTCTCCCTCCCAGGTACCATCCCTCCTATAAACTCGGCCCAGGAGGACAGGGATGATGTGAAGAAGCTGTTCTCCATCGGGTCTCCTGTCATCCTGGTCACCCTTGGCGTCGCCCTGCTCTTCATCATCCGCAAGAAACGCAAGGAGAAGAGACTCAAACGACTCAGAGGTGAGAAACAAAGGGAAGGAGGGAGAAAGAGAGGGAAAGAGGGGGGAGGGGAGAACAGAGAGGGAGAGCCATGAGTAAATAACTCAGAAGCACTAAAGGTAACAAAATAATTTGCCTAATCCACATGATGATCCATTATAATAAACATATTTGTGTTTGTTTTCACAGATGCTAAGAGCCTTGCAGAGATGCTTATCAGGTAAGGATAATACTCTTGATTTGATTGGTGCCTGTGGTCATATTCCAGGGGATCTTGATGGATCTTTGAATATACCTGCAAGTCCCAGTAAACTCTTCTAAAGTATCACCCATATTCTCCAGTTATATATGTATACATGTACACTATGTAAGTACTGCTGATGTGACAGTAGATCCAGTCTAAGTGTGTGTCTTGTTTTGTGTGTTGAGCAGTAAGAACAACCGCAGCATGGACACCCCAGTGAAGGGTCCTCCCCAGGGCCCTCGGCTCCACATCGACATCCCTCGTGTCCAGCTGCTCATCGAGGACAAGGAGGGCATCAAGCAGATAGGTCAGTATGGACACACTGCAGCCAATCAGATTGATCAGACTGAATATCGTCCAATTAAATAGCCTTTAGTTACAGTACACTAACTAACCAATCAAATTATTTATCTCAAGTTACTAAATTTGAATTGGTAGAGTGTGAGTTACAATCAGCCTATAAGGAGAACATCTGACAAGGGAGATTAATTGTTTATCACAGATATTTTATAATGTGTTTTCCTCATCTCCTGCATCCAATAGGTGAGGACAAGGCAGTGGCCCCAGTAACGGACACAGAGTTCAGCCAATCAGTGAATCCACAGAGCTTCTGCACGGGCGTGTCTCTGCACCATCCTGCCCTCATCCAGAACACAGGGCCCTTGATTGACATGTCAGACATCCGCCCTGGAACCAGTGAGTACTTCACATACAGTAGGATGTGCATAGTATGGAAATATGTCTTATTACAGTGTAATGTGTATGAGTTAACTTGAGCTGACACCCAAAATGTTTGTACATGCTTACACCCAAAATGATTATAAGTGTTAGGAATAGTACCCAGTGAGTGAGTTCTATCCTCTCAATGTCCTCCTACTTTCCTCTCCTTGTCTCAGACCCAGTGTCGAGGAAGTGTGTGAAGTCAGCCCACAGCTCCAGAAACCGCTACTCCAGCCAGTGGACCCTGAGCAGGCCGGGCCAGAGCCAATCAACAGCCTCCGCAAGGACTCTGACCTCTGACTGGCGCACCATGGGCTCCCACGGCATCACCGCTACCGAGAGTGACAGCTACAGCGCCAGCCTGTCCCAGGATACTGGTGGGTACCGCCCTGCCCTGGCAACAACACCGCTAAAGACCCATCATTAACACATCTATCTTTTACATCCCCAAAACCAGACCTGCAGGATACCTTGAAAGGCCTACTGGCACAGCTGTACTGCATGCAAACTTCATATTGAATTGTTCTAATATGGTATCTCATATATTGTTTTTCCAGACAAGGGTCGTAACAGCATGGTGTCCACAGAGAGTGCGTCGTCTACGTACGAGGAGCTGGCGCGGGCCTATGAACACGCCAAACTGGAGGAGCACCTGCAGCATGCCAAGTTCACCATCACAGAGTGCTTCATCTCCGACAGCTCCTCTGACCAGATGACCACAGGAACCAACGACCCGGCCGACAGCATGACATCACTCAGCACGCCATCCGAGACAGGCCTGTGTCGCTTCACCGCCTCGCCACCCAAACCCCAGGACTACGACCGCGGCAGACCTACCAACGTGGCCGTGCCCATCCCCCACCGTGCCAACAAGAGTGAGTACAGAGAGCCACCCTGTCTGGCACAGTGGCACCACATTATACTCTGCCACAGGCTGTTTGTTGTACATCTCAACAGGTCTCTAAGCCCCTCCCTCTCTCTGTTCTGTCCTCATTGCTAGGTGAATTCTGCAACCTCCCGCTCTACATGAAGACGGATCCTTTCTTCCGGAAGCAGGCAGAACTGCATGACCCATGCCCTGCGGTCCCGCCCAGGGAGGCCTCCATCCGCAGCCTGGCACAGCGGGCGTACCACACCCAGGGACGTCACATGACTCTGGACCCGTCCAAGCAACAGGCCCTGACGCTGGGCCACTCTGGGCTGGGCAGTTTGGGCGTGAGCTCGGGCACTGCCACCCTGCCCCAGAGGACTCTCACCATGCCTGGCTCCAACCCTGCAGCCACAGCCTCCACCTCCAGCACCAGCAGCAACCCCACTGGCTCCAGCACAAAGATGGGGGGCTCCAGAGACTCACTGCTAGAGAATAGCTCCTCAGCGCTGGGCAGACTGCAGAAACAAGGGGTTGGGGCCTACTCCAAGTCTTACACACTGGTGTAGCTACTTGCCCCCCTTCTCTCTGTCAAAGACTAAACACTCCTGTCTGGCCCGGCCCCAGCCCACACCCAGCCCCACACCAGTGTTCTACACATCAGGTCAGCGAGGGCATGCAGTGCAGTACAGCAGGTGTCCCCAGCTAACTGCTAGCTAACATCTAATTACCCAGTAGCGTGATTAGTCTTTATTCAGACTTAAGATTCTGCCTCCCAGGAATGACCAGAGACCATTGTAACCTGCCTGATTCATGCTCACCTGGACCTGTATAAAACAAACTACTATCTCCTACTAACTACCAGTTCTAGCCTGATGCCACGCTGCTCAATTTGTGTGTCTGGGGACGTACACACACACACACATACAACACAGGAAGACCTGGAGCTGTTCTCCAAGGTCATTTCAAACCATTGAGTATTACTGAGGAGCTGAACGGTGAAAGCTCACTGCTCGTGCTGATGAAGTCAATGATAGCAGAGGCTGGGCTAAAAATCAGTGTTCATCACAGCCTCACACACATTATGCTGCCCTCCAAGGTTTGAACAGAAGCTCCTGCAGGACTACCAGTTTTATCCCCTATAGTCTCGTCTTACTCTCTCTATGTCTCAATGTCCAATCTCACACTCCATTGGCAGTTACTCTCTCTGTGTGGATTCCATAAGGAAGGATTTCAGGTTCACCTCACTCAGAACATTGAGTTCGTATTTTAGCACATTTATTGTTGGTATTTCCTCAAACTCCCCTCCTCCTTCCAACTCAACAGTATCCGATAGCTTCTGACCGAAACAACCCAAATGACCCAGCAAGGAATTAAAAACATCAGGGCTCTCGCAATACTAACAAATGTAGAATATTTGGTATTTTAAAGATTTCGCATATATATTTCTATATAAGTATATCATGTCATTTAAGTGAAATTATGGCAAAGAATAAAAATATACAACAATTTAAATGTTTTAAAAAATATAAGGAGACAATCGCTCAATCATGTGAAGGGCAGTGAAAATGAGAGGGGTAAAGAATAGAAGAGTATAATGAAGAGGGAGGAGCACGTGTATATAGAGGGTTTTCTGTATGTTACTGTATGTAGACAGGCTGAGAGGAAGGAAGTGACTTCCAAAGTGTCCATCTCAAAGCACCCTATTAGTTGGTATATCATGAGGTTGTCAGTGATTGGTTGGTATACTTACTTTTCAGAAGCCAAATCATTTCCTTTAAAGACGGGTGTAACCAAGGCAACCTACACTGTTGTCTATAATTTCTCTGCTTTTGTTCACCTGTTACTTGAGTAAAGAAGGGCCATGACCTCTCAGGGCCTCAGGTATGGGCCTTTGACCTGTGGTACCAGTGGGGTTATAGGGTCACTGTGAGTGGAGCAGAAGTCAGGTATCAGAGCACGGCTACTGTATCCCACAGCTAGCTACTACACAGAGGACACACCAGTAGCCCTGTGACCTTTATCAACCTCTCAGCCCATGTATTACTGCCTCCCTCTCTCTCCAATACAAAATGTCCGCCAAGGCACCAAGGAGGATAATCATGTGAAGTAAGTGAACTGTCTTGTTTATCAGAGAGACGTTGCCAGCCAATCGGGGTGTTCAGTTTGAATATGATAGGATGATGGGCAGTCAGTGGTCTATTGGTGTCTCTGATACTGCCCTGTCTTAAGTACTGTATATTTCCCACTTCTTTCTCCATCCCCAATAGCCATGTCCATCCTCATCCCCAGCTCCATTTTGTGCTACTATATGTAGGCTACATCAACACCGGAACCTGTTGGAATGTCTATTGAAGCATCGCCATTCTAGTGTTTTGTCATTTCTTTTGTTTTTGGATTACATTTTGACTGAATATGTTCCTTTTTACTTGTTTCAGTTTTTTTTAATTATGTGATTCCAGAGGCCAAACATGACTGAAGTATGACACACCTACATCTTTGGCCAGTTTTAGCCAAGTGAAATCAGGGACTCCTAGCTCTTTAGGTCACACACAGAAATTGTGTATAGTATATACTGGACTGGGTCAGGAAAACCTGCCACTCCCAACCGGCTCTCCCTATTCAACTCCCTCCCACCTTGGACATACAGTACTGGACCCACCGCCAATACCTTTGTCGGTGTTGTTTATAGGTTAACTCTTGTACATAAAACACAGTTTTGTATGAAGAGCTATTTTCGTCAGAATTAAAATAGGGCACAGATCAGGGTTGAATCATGCCCCAACTCCAAATTTAAAACAACATATTGATTTGATAAACATTGATTACTGCAAAGGGCAACAAATGTAGTCATTCTTCTCTATTCCCTTTATGTTTTTGATACTAATTTGTTGAATTTATATTATTTGTTAAAGGTCTTTTGGTGTTCCAAATTCACATTTTTTTATTATAATTTTTTGTATTTTGTTCATCCTCAAAAATGACATTGCATGCTTGGTAAAAGGGAAAAGGTGAGGGAAAGAAATGTACTAAAATTTTAAATTTGAAGAAAAAAAATGTTGAGGGGATTCCAAACATTTGTTTGAGTTGCTTCTAATAGCAATTGCTTGTGTTTAAAAGAACATTTTCTATTAAATTAAATGAAAAACAAACAAAAATAGTATTCTAACACCTTGTGCAATAAAGCTATCTTTCTATATGCCATGGTTTCTGTCATTCTTAATTAAACTTTTCTTCATTAAACGTTGCTTGATACACTGCCACTACTGTTGGGAACTGGAATCAGAACTGGAACCAAAGAATAATCAAGATGGATAATAATTATACCAGAATGAAAATAAAAAAGCATCAATAGCAATAATACATTTTAATGGAAAAGTCATTTAGCATGTTATTGTTTTTACTGTTGAATCCATTCCATAAACTTCTGACTTCCACATCTTAATTCCGGTAATAGAGTGAATCATGCTACAACCCACAATCAGGCTCTCATAATTGTATTAGGCCTATCTAGTGTCAGCCTGGGTCCATCAATCTATCATCAATCAATAATCTCTTTCAATGTGTGAATGATATTATTGTGTGAATCTATGGTGTGAATACACGACCTGAGATATTTGACACCACTAGAAATCAGGATCTGTCTCTGGATAAGCTCCATTATGCCCTTTTTACCTATCCAATCTATCAACCAAAGACAGCATTTATTGATTTCTGATCAATACTGTCCTCTATAAACCCCGTTTCCGCTGCCACTTAAAATTACGGCAACATTTGGGCCAAATTCGAGCTGGCTCGAAAGGAATATTCAAATTGAGCTGGGTCGAGAGAAACCCGGGCCAGTGCAGCCCAGTTTCACAACTAGTCCCAGCTCGATTATAATTTGGGCTGGTGACGACGTTACTATGCAACCACCAAGCAGATCACTGCTGGACGCTCACACAACGTTTAGCTAGCTCGTCTGGGCTGTTGCTGTTAGCTAGCACATGGGCAAGCAGTACTGCAGTAGTCAGACATGACACAAATTACCACATAGCTGGAGCCATCATTAATTTTTGCACTACACAATACACTTTTATGAGAACAGTCAGCCCTCAAATGCTAGCTACCTAACGTTAGCTAGCAAATCAGAGTTGAAACAAGCTAGCTAGCAGGCATTTTAGCTGACCAGGTCGTATTGAAAGCTAGCTAGCTACTGTAGCTACATCATATCAATTATGTCATCTGGTTTGCTTGGTTAGCTAGTTAAAATGGGCAGCTAGTCTCCGAGTCTGGCTGGCACTGGCAGGCGTATGGGGTAATGTTAGGTTTGAGAATATGTTATTGTGGGAAATGGATATGTTTTGCTTGCCTTTTCACACTGTGTGCTCGTTGTATCATTAAGCCACAACATTACTATTGTGGGGTATGAGAAAATGTTTCGTTTGCTACACATGAATGTGTATGAGCTAAGGCTGACAAGTTGTGGAACAATACAGTGAATTGAGAAAACACCTGGTGTCTGACTGGCTAAAGGGCTGTGTTTAACCTTGGGAGATAACAGTATGTTGAGCTAGGAACACATGAATAGAAAGATGTTGAGACACAAACAGGACTGAGACTGAGGCCTCAGTAACCCCGGACAACAAGCGCCAAGAGGCTGGGACCAGCCTGTGCGCCTATGATAGGCTGAGCAAGTCTAAACCACGCCCAGCCACTGTTCTGATAGGCCCATCCCGAGGTGGGAACTACCTCTGTCAGAACATACTTATACCAATGCATTTAGCAGAAAGGGCAGTTCTCTGTTAACCCTGCGTGGTACTACATTGAACCCGTATATACGAAGATTGCATTTACCATTTATTGCTTGACTAATAATAAAAAACAGAAGATTCTCAGTGACTCTGTGTCACCTTTTGTCCTGATACCAGATTTGATTTTCGCAACCCTAACAGTAACGTTAGTTACAGCAGGGTAAATTCTTCAACATTAGCAAAGCCAGCTGCAGTCACATATTGGCTACCTAGCAACATGACATAATTTGTGATTTCTAGTGGCAATGGAACAGGGTTTACTGAGGGTAGCCTACCTAGTCCCCGATTTAGGTCACCAAGATAACAAACTTTTATGTGATTGCAGTGCCAATAGAAATTGTTTGTATGTTAGTTTGTAAACTTGATATACAGACAATGAATGCAATATTTACCATATTGAAACTGAATATATAAATATTGAATTTAAATATTAATTACATTTAAATAGCATTTTTAAACTGAATGCAATATTCATTTAATTCCATTTCAAATCATGAAATACAAGTTACATTTGTGAATTAAACTATTCAATTTGTGCCATTTGCGTCATTAGGGCTTCCGGGGCTTGAGCCGCGGATGTTTTTGGTCCAGCCCGATCCTTTTGACAGTATAGTATATACAGTACCAGTCAAAAGTTTGGACACACCTACTCATTCAAGGGTTTTGCTAGATTTTTTTTACTATTTTCTACATTGTACAATAATAGGGAAGACATCAAATCCATAAAATAAAACATATGGAATCATGTAGTAACCAAAAAATCCAAATATATTTTATATTTGAGATTCTTCAAAGTAGCCACCCTTGCCTTGATGACAGTTTTGCACACTCTTGGCATTCTCTCAACCAAATTCACCTGGAATGCTCTTCCTTTCCAAGGAAGTCTTGAAGGAGTTCCCACATATGCTGAGCACTTGTTGGCTGCTTTTTTTTCACTCTGCGGTCCAAATCATCCCAAACCATCTCAATTGGGTTGAGGTCAGGTGGTTGTGGAGGCCAGGTCATCTGATGTTACACTCCATCACTCTCCTTCTTGATCAAATAGTCCTTACACAGCCTGGAAGTGTGTTGGGTCATTGTCACTATTATGCTACAATGTAGAAAATCGTAAAAATAAAGAAAAACCCTGGAATGAGTAAATGTGTCCAAACGTTTGACCTGTACTGTGTATAGATATATATTATATGAGTTTCCATAATCACACATCACTTGCGCTATGCAGTATAGCATTTTTTTTTACTGACAATACAATATACTGCGCTAAGCAGTAGCAGGTAGAGTAGCAGGCTGCATTCCCTCTAGGTCCCGACAGAGATCATTGCGGCACGGTTGGAATTTTTCATGCTGCAGGTGGAAGTGGGCGATCAGACAGATTACTTTGGGATGAAAATATTTGTGTTGTCCTGCAGATTATTTGGAAACGGTTAGCCTACCTATTGTATTAAAAGCACATGTCCGTCGTATTATTCATCACTCAGAATTCGCTGCTTTAATTTCAGTAGCCTACCTTTCCTCTCCTAGTTGGGCGTGCGCGTTCAAGTGCACCTATAGTATGTGTGGTCTCAATGAAAGAGAATAGGTTGCCTACAGTGGTGTAAAGCACTTAAGCAAAAATACTTTAAAGTACTACTTATCTGTACTTTACTATTTATAGTTTTGACAACTTTTACTTCACTACAATCCTAAAGAAAACAAATGTACTTTTTACTCCATACAATTTCCCTGACACCCAAAAGTACTAGTTACATTTTGAATAGCTAGCAGGACAGAAATATTGTCCAATTCACACACTTATCAAGAGAACATCCCTGGCATCTCTACTGCCTCTGATCTGACTCACTAAACACAAATGCTTCATTTGTAAATGATGTCTGAGTGTTGGAGTGTGCCCCTGGCTATCCGTAAATAAAATAAAAACAAGAAAATGGTGCTGCCTGGTTTTCTTAATATAAGGAATTTGAAATGATGTATACTTTTACTCTTGATACTTCAGTATATTTTAGCATTTACTTTTGGTATTTAAGTATATTTAAAACTAAATACTTGTAGACTTTTACTCAAGTAGTATTTTCTATTAAGTTGTCTTTACTTTTACTCAAGTATGACAATTGGGTACTTTTCCACCACTGTAACGTCTATGCATGGGCGGAGAATCAAGTGGCAGTGGCAATTTCCAAGGAAATTAACTTAAATATGATTATACTATAGTTTAATACAGTCTCTGTAAATAAATATTGATAATGGAAAAAAGTGGAGGGCGCAATCAAAAAATAATATAATTGAAAAGGAAAATGCGTGCACAGGCTACCATGGTGAGCAAGTTTTTTGCGCCTTTTCATTTTCAGTAAATATTTGTAACTTAGCACCTGTGATCTATAAATCTCAAATTAACTTTAAATTGATGGCACCTGAACGTGCCTTACAATCAGCGATTTCCCCTTATAGAATGCTAGCACAAATTAGGGTTGAGTCAGGACCAAAAGAGAAAAACAAACTTTTTGGAAGACAAGATCACGTCGATGGTAGAAGAGATTGAAGACAGGCAACACATATTATTTGGTGGACTAAATAGTGGGTTGACAAACAAAGCCAAACAGGTAGCATGGGAGTGTGTCGCTGCTGCAGTGAACGAGGTGGGGCAGCAAGACAGAACTGTGGCTGATGTGAAAAAGAATGGTCTGACCTTAAACTGCGAAGGGAAAAAAAATATCCATACATAACTTCAGCATTAAGGCAACCTGAAGGAGGCGTGGCACGCCGGAGCTCTCCGAAATGGACCAGCGCATCGGGGCAATCATTGGGGTAAGCCAATACACTGGCACATGCTCCGACGGCGACAGTGAATGTTTCAAAAAAGGTGAGCTTCTATTTTGCTTTTTTATTTTTCATCTGGTTTAATCCCAACTTTTACATCGTTTAGCAGTAACATCTGAAACGGTGAAGTCGGCGCGCGAAACCCCCACGACTGCATCACGGTAAATAATTAAGAGAATGTGAAACTTTGTCAGTAACTTAATGTACAAGACATGCACATATTTTTTTGTCACATAGAAATGGGGGAAGATGTGTTGCAGCCTGTGCGCCCTCCACCCAGGGATAAAGTGCGTGAGGCTCCCAAATCAGCAGGTGGCAGGAGTGAGGGGGAAGGTTTGGCCACAGGTGTCGAGTGTCCGTCTGCGTCCGTGCGGCGGGATGAAGTCTGTGAGGCCCCGGTTCCCAAGCGTCTGCAGGTGCCAGTTTCACTTCCGTCCCTCTCCTCATCCCTACCTGGGCTCAAACCAGGGACCCTCTGCACACATCGACAACAGCCACCCTTGAAGCAGAGCAAGGGGAACAACTACTTCAAGGTCTCGGATCGAGTGACGTCACCGATTGAAACGCTATTAGCGTGCACCCCGCTAACTAGCTAGCAATTTCACATCGGTTACACTCCCCCCCCCCTTTTCCGCAGCAACCAGTGATCCGGGTCAAAAGCACCAATGTAACAGTTTAGCTTCTGTTCCTCTACTCGCCCCTGGGCTCGAACCAGGGACCCTCTGCATACATCAATAACTGCCTCCCACGAAGCATTGTTACCCATCACTCCACAAAAGCCGCGGCCCTTGCAGAGCAAGGGGAACAACTACTTCAAGGTCTTAGAGCGAGTGACGTCGCCGATTATTAGCGCGCACCCCGCTAACTAGCTAGCCATTTCACACCGGTTACACTAGGAGTGAGAGGGAATGTTTGGCCACAGGCGCAAACCCAGAATGAGTTGAACACGTTGGTTGGGCAGATTGTGACTAAACGTTTTTCACAACATTAATAAAAAAAACTATGCTTTGTATATTGTCTGGCGTAATGTTTCTTACCACCAATCTCTGTATGAGGCCTGTATGTAGGCCGTCATTGTAAATAATAATTTGTTCTTAACTGACATGCCTAGTTAAAAACAGGTAAAATAAATGAGCTTCCGCCTCCTCACTGCATCAGCCGGGGCAGGTGCTCCATTGGGTGGTGGGTTAGGAGGCTCTTGGGGGTCCAATGCCAGTAGTATGCGTGTCATCTTTTATTGGGGAGGGAAACCATTCATTCTTTAAACAGGCCAACAGTTTATATTTAGGTTTGAAATTGCAAACCAATGTTCTTGTCAAACTCTCACTACTAATGGGCACTACAGTTACTGAGATGTCCCCTTAAGCATTGCAACAACATGCGAACAGATATGTGGAAACGATAGGAATCAGCTGATTCCATTCGTTTACACTAGCATTGCTACAAAACTAACAAGCTTCAAGGGGACATCTCAGTAATCGTTGGGCCAAATTAAAAACTTTCCAGCTATTTGGCCAAAACCTTCGGATTTGCAATTTTAATAAAAGGCTAAATTTAAAATGTTTTAAGTTGACCCATTTTAAAACTAAATATACGTTTTGTATTTTTATTAAATGAGGTTACCTTCTCTGGCTTGTAGAGGAGTTTTCCACCTGATGCATCAAGGCAACGCCACCTGCCTTTCAGTAGTCCGACCGTGCGCTCCACAACCAACCTTGTTCTGCCGTGCGTCAAATTGTAGCGCATTTTCTCTGCTGTTCGGGGATGGGCAAAGGGAGTAAGAAGCCACATTTTCAGTGGATAGGTGACCGGGGCTATGTCATGATGGGGCTATGTCATGATGTTGCCCTGTTGGTGAGGTTTATGACCCCCCATAAATACTTTTCCCCCTTTCCTCTCTCTACTCTACAGATGTACTAATTGAGTTTATGTAAACTTCTGACCCACTGGGAATGTGATGGCTGAAATAAATCATTCTCTCTACTATTATTCTGACATTTCACATTATTAAAATAAAGTGGTGATCCTAACTGACCTAAGACAGGGAATTTTTACTAGGATTAAATGTCAGGAATTGTGAAACTGAGTTTAAATGTATTTGGCTAAGGTGTATGTAAACTTCCGACTTCAACTGTACATGTTCGTCTACAGACGGTACGCGTAAGGCAATATGCTAGCAGTCAACTACACCTATGACCCCTGGGAAATTAAATGAGCGGACAAACTCTGCTTTGACGCGTGCCTGTTCGTCGGCTGTAAATGGGAAGTAATGTATCTTGTGGACAATACGTGTACAATCACCTCGATCACTTGTGGCAGGATGCGGCTGAATTTTATTTAATTTTATTTAACCAGGTAGGCTAGTTGAGAACAAGTTCTCATTTACAACTGCGACCTGGCCAAGATAAAGCAAAGCAGTGCAACACAAACAACACAGAGTTTCACATGGAATAAACAAACATACAGTCGAAAAAAATAAAAAGTGTATATATACAGTGTGTGCAAATGAGGCAGGATAACGGAGGTAAGGCAATAAATAGGCCGTAGTGGCAAAATAATTACAATATAGCAATTAAACACTGCAGTGATAGATGTGCAGAAGATGAGTACAAGTAGAGATACTGAGGTGCAAAGGAGCAAAGAATAAATAAAATCGATAACAGTATGGGGATGGGTAGTTGGATGGGCTATTTACAGATGGGCTATGTACAGGTGCAGTGATCTGTGAGCTGCTCTGACAGCTGGTGCTTAAAGCTGGTGAGGGAGATATGAGTCTCCAGCTTCAATGATTTTTGCAGTTCGTTCCAGTCATTGGCTGCAGAGAACTGGAAGGAAAGGCGGCCGAAGGAGGAATTGGCTTTGGGTGTGAACAGTGAAATATACCTGCTGGAGCGCATGCGACAGGTGGGTGCTGCTATGGTGATATACCCGACCTGTCATTAATTTCCCTCTGGAGTGCCCCAGTAGCAAGGAATCCCAGAGTGGACAGTACTTGGACAGATATGGGTATGGCATGATTACGGCGTGTCTTCCTGTCCAGATTAGGGGCTAAATCCGCACACAAATCTAACAACATTTATTGGGAGACGATAGCGATATATAAGCCATGGATCATCATGCGCAAAAAAGTCATTCCGGTCTCTGAAAACTCTCTCCCTTCTGAAAGCACAGTTTTCAATGTCTTCCAATAACGCAAGAACAGCCATGGCTACTTTTTTTATAATTTGACACACTGTTTATAGAACATCACATCCTGTTTTTAATTCAAAACACCTTGCATCTGGTAATTAATTCCTCACACCTTTCATTAAAAATTCCTAACAAACCAACAGAGATGGTTGTCCTTCTGGAAGGTTCTCCCATCTCCACAGAAGAACTCTAGAGCTCTGTCAGAGTGACCATTGGGTTCTTGGTCACCTCCTTGACCAAGGCCCTCCATCGATTGCTCCACCGGCGGCCAGCTCTAGAAAGAGTCTTGGTGGTTCCAAACTTCTTCTATTTAAGAATGATGGAGGCCACTGTGTTCCTGTGGACCTTCACTGCTGCATATTTTTTTTGCCCCCCTTGCCCAGATCTGAGCTTTGTCATTATGGGGTATTTTGAGTAGATTGCTGAGGAAATGTTTTTATTTAATACATTTTAGTATAAGACTGTAATGTAACAAAATGTGGAAAAAGTCTGAATACTTGCCGAAGGCACTGTACCTCGCCCCATCTTTACAACCATTGAATCTTTGTGTTTTGACCATGACAGTTTGCAGTCTAAGGTAACAGCAAGTCATTTAGTCTCCTCAACTTGTTCAACAGCCACACTATTCATTACCAGATTCAGCTGAGGTCTAGAGCTTAGGGAATGATTTGTCCCAAATACAATGCTCATAGTTTTAGAGATGTTCATGTGTTCCATGTGTTTCCATGGAAATATGTTTATTTGGAGTAATAAATATATATATTTTTTAAAGCATTCATGATTTGCGTAAATGTAATATACTAACTATAACTCTTGTTAAAAATATGAAATGGTATGTTTGAAGTTACTGAGTGGTATGGAGGTTTTTGGCAATACACTGTAAATGTACAGTGCATTCGGAAATTATTCAGAACCCTTGGCTTTTTCCATATTTTGTTACGTTACAGCCTTATTCTAAAATTGATTTTTTTGAATCCCTCATCAATCTACACACAATACCCCATAATGAAAAAGCAAAAGCAGGTTTTTAGAAATGTTTGCAAATGTATATAAAAAATAAAAAATTATGAAATATGACATTTACATAAGTATTCAGACCCTTTACTCAGTGCTTTGTTGAAGCACCTTTGGCAGAAATTACAGCCTTCAGTCTTCTTGGGTATGATGATGCAAGCTTGGCACACCTGTATTTGGGGAGTTTCTCCAATTCTTCTCTGCATATCCTCTCAAGCAAAAATGTCTAAACCTGCTTTCGCTTATCATTATGGGGTATTGTGTGTAGATTGATGAGGGAATGTAAGGCTGTAAAGTAACAAAATTTGGAAAAAGTCAAGGGGTCTGAATACTTTCCAAATGCACTATCTGTGTTCCAGAGTAATTTAATCAAATCAAATTGTATTTGTCACATGCGCTGAATACAACTGGTGTAGACTTTACCATGAAATGTTTGTTTACGAACCCTTCCCAACAACACAGAGTTTAAAAAAAGAGTAACACAATAGAATACAATAAAATACAGAAGAATGGAGCTATATACAGGGAGTAGCAGTACCAGATCAATGTGGGAGGTAGATATGGTAGGAGGTAGGAGGTAGATATGTCCATGAAGGCAGTGTAAAGTGACTAGGCATCAGGATCGATAATAATAAGTAAAGAGCAGTGCATTTGCCATAACAAGCGGCGATGCAGCCAGTCAAGATGCTCTCAATGTTGCAGCTGTAGAATGTTTTGAGGATCCGAGGGCCCATGCCAAATATTTTCAGCCTCCTGAGGGGAAGAGGTGCTGCCGTGCCCTCTTCACGACTGTATAGGTGTGTGTGTGGACCATGTTAAATCCTTAGTGATGTGGACGCCAAGGAACTTAACTCTCGACCCGCACCACAACAGCCATGTGGATGGGGTGTGCTTTCCCCTCTTCTCCTATAGTCCACAATCAGGTCCTTGGTCTTACTTACATTGAGGGAGAGTTGTTGTCCTGGCACCACACTGCTAAGTCTCTGACCTCTTCCATGTAGACTGACTCATCAGTAGAGAGTAGAGTGTTCCAGAGTAGAGAAACCCACAGTAGCTACTGTAATGGAGTACTGTCAGTGTCTGCTGTGGCAGGTGGGAAGGTGCAAATTACCTGAAAAAGATCTGATCTCTCAATGTTAATCTCAAAGTGCACAAAATTCATGCATTATACTGTTGAAATTCCTTTTTTTTTTGCAAGGGTAGGATGCCCCCGGACCCCCCTACTGGCTTTGGGCTATGCCACAAATGTCTTCAAATCCTAGAAATGCCCTGACTTGTGCATTACAATTTCAAAAATATTTAATTCAAATTACATATGTTAATACAAATTCAAAATTATGTTATTCAAATAAAATTTCTGTTGGCACTGAAATCACTCCATAGTCTCTCTTCTGACTTCTTAGGCTACAGTATATTTGAATGGGGAAGTCAGGTTTGTTTATAGTTAATGGGATTGTCATTTTGTTTTGCTGAAAACACGCTGAAAACACTCCAAAAACGACTTGTGTTCCCATCCTAATCCTACTCATACTGAATACTGCCTTGAGTCTGGCTGTGTCTGTCTTCAGGCTTGCACTGCAGGACTCTGAGAAAATGATAGAAAGTACAGAGTCGCGTTTTGCTTCTACATGTATGGTGACTTAGCATTCTCTCTCAGCTGAAGGTTTACTGTGGTGTGTAGGTCTGTGGGATACCCCTGGTCTTTGGCTCTGATTGCCTCTCCTTAATATCACTACAAGGAAACGCAACAGAGATGGACAACAGTGGGGAGCTCTGGGGATTTTCACATATTGTGTGTGTACTGTACATACAGCATACCAGAAAGACAGAAACCTACCACAACCCTCCATAAACAACAAAACCAGAAAGACACCACATGAACACACTGACAAGGGCATAGAAAATGGATATAGACATTTGCAGGTAATATGAGGTGTGTGTGTGCGTGTCGATAGCACACTGATGAGGTTAGACAGAGAGAGCAGTAAGGGGAGAGCACACAGTTCACACACTCCCACACAGACACCCAATCACTCACACAGACACCCACTCACACACACAGACACCCACTCAGAGTGGAGGGAGGCAGCTGCTCCAGGTTTGAGAACACTGCGCAGATCAAAGCCAAGTAAAAGAGAGTGAAGGACTGACAGGTTGAATGGATGGACGGACAGACAGACGAACAGACAGGCAGGCAGGCAGACATGCAGGCAGGCAGACATACAGGCAGGCAGGCAGACAAACGGACAGAGAGGAGCCATCAGAGAGAGAGCTGAGAGAGGAGAACACAGAACACTCATCTCTACACTACAGGATCGCAAACCTCTGCACAGGTACCGTACACTCTCCTTGACTGCAAATACTCTAAACTTCTTATTGTCTCTACAAAAATGTGTTTTGTTTGATAGAGATAATGATAGATGGAACAGAATTCCAGTCACTGGAATAGAAAACAGCATACATTGGGAATGTATTTAAAGTCTATTTATCAATTAAAATAATAATTATCAGAAATAGCCAGAGGACAGTTCCACCAGCTATATAATCCCAGATTATCAAGATAAAATACCAGCAGTTCTGTTGTATGTTTGATTGGACACAGCTGTTGCTCTACCTGGGATAATCAACAGGAATTCAAATTACTGTGTTAAAGAGATGGGCATTTGGCCATATTGCACTTGAGTAATGGAACTGTGTACTCCTGTTTTTATCCAATATTTTTGTATCGCTTTCCTAGGAAATTATCTAATGCTGAATAGTAGGATTTCCATAAAAATCATCAAACAGTTACTGTAGTCTCATGGAGGAAAATACGTATTGCTCTTTGCTAAAAGAAATTATATGTATATTTCTGTTTTTTAATTTAAGAAAGCTTCAACCCACCTTTAGTTTTTTATTAATGTACTGCAACAAAAACTAAGCTCTCTCAAATTGTAAATCATTGACTGGCTTAAAACACTCACACAGCTGTGTGTACCTCCATTCTATTTACCAGTTCTGGTTAGAGATGGAGCCAGTGTTGGAGAGGTCTGTGGGTGGCTCCTCCAATGCCAGCCTGGCAGTACCTCCTCTGAACGGCAGTGACCCAGTAGAGTTGTTCCCAGGTCTGCAGTTACTGCTGAGCTACCGCCCTCTGTTCATCCCTCTCTACTGCCTCCTGGTGGCTGTGGCCTGCGTGGGCAACTCCCTCCTACTAGCATGCATCCTGGCTGACAAGAAACTCCACAACGCCACAAACTTCTTCATAGGGAACCTGGCTACAGGCGACCTGCTCATGTGTCTGAGCTGTGTCCCTCTGACCGCCTCCTACGCCTTCGAGTCCGAGGGCTGGCTGTTTGGCCGGCCGCTCTGCCACCTCGTCCCCCTGCTGCAGACCTCCACCGTCTTTGTCTCTGTGCTGTCCCTCACGGCCATCGCTGTGGACCGCTATGTGGTGGTGGTTCACCCTGTGAGGAGGAGGATCTCCCTGAGGGGGTGTGGGGCGCTGGCGGTGGGGATGTGGCTTCTGTCCCTGCTCCTGGCAACTCCTCCTTCCCTCCACACGCGCTACATGGACCTGCGTCCCAGCGGGGTGGAGCTGGTGGTGTGTGAGGAGTTCTGGCCAGACTCAGACCACCTGCGTCTGCTCTACTCCTGCTTCATCCTGCTCACCTCCTACCTGCTTCCCCTGCTGTCGGTCAGTGTGGCCTACTGCGGCATTACAGCCCGGCTCCGTCAGCGCTGTCTCCCTGGGGCGCCCTCCCACAGCCTGCATCGCTGGAACAGGACGAAGAGGAAGACCTTCTCTTTGCTGGTACTGTCTGTGCTCTCCTTCGCCTTCTGCTGGCTGCCCCTGCAGGTACTCAACCTGCTACTGGACCTGGACCAGGACTTCTTGCTGGTGGGCAAACGCCACATCAACCTGCTGCAAGTGTGCTGCCACCTGCTGGCCATGAGCTCTGCCTGCTACAACCCCTTCATCTACGCCTCGCTGCACAGCAAGGTGCGCGTGCGCCTCCGCGATTACCTGAGACCCCTGACAGGGCGGGGCCGCCAGAGCAGCCTGCTCTCCCAGCATGCATTACAGCACAACACTAACACCTGTCTCAGCATGGTGTCTGAGCAGCCAATCAGAGAGGAGCAGGAAGGGCCACAAACCAGCGCTGACAACTCCTTCTGAAAGATGAGACAACACTCACTCTCTACACTCAGAGAGGACAGGGCTCAGGATTAAGTGATGTTGCGAGAGGTTAAAGGTGGTACTACTTTTGATTGACTTTAGGTTTGCCTCCACACCCATCTCCCTAATGCTCCTCTCCCTGACCCTCTCCCGGGTTCTCACCTCTCAGTAATCCAGTTAGCTACACTCTCTTTAAGCGTTCTGTGAAAGGTCTATAGCACCATAGTACTCAGAGTCCTACCTGAGGCCAGTGTTGTTTTGATGCTTGTTTTAATGTCCTCCAGCTCCCCTGAAGGCACACACTACCAATCCCTCAAGTGAGATTATGGCCAATGGATGATGAGCGAACAAGGGTGGCACGGAGGTCTCTGTATATGTCTCTCTGTTTCTCTCTTTCTGTCACACTCTCTCTTACTCTCAAGTTGTCAGCTGTACAGCACTCATATTCTGCCTCATCTGTGAGTGTATGCTGATTATCTAGATTGTCACTGCATGTTTGTCAAAGTTATCTCCCACAGCATACTGTACATCATTTTTGAATGATCTTTTCACAAGCTGTTACAAGTGATTCTGTCAAGTAACATTTAATGTTTATGATATAGTGTCAGTGTATTATGGCATATAGTTTTACCTCATACATCTGCAAGAATAGTTGGAAAAGGGAGGCGCCTGAATAGTAGTTCACCATTACTTGTTCAAGCTTACTTGTATATCATAGATGTACCAAACTGTGAATAAACACGTTTCCTCCCCAATGATGTTGACTCTTCCTATCCCGTAGTTACTGTGGTCTGGACTAGAAGCCAATACACCTGTGTGGGTCGAGCAGTTTTAGTCAGTGTTCTGTGACAACCATTGGCCCTGTATGGAGCCCAGGAACTGGGGGGGATTCATAGAAATTATGTTGAGTGAAAACACAGGTCAGGTGAGCACCTGGATAAACCTGGTATTATGTTGAAACTCCCAGCTGTGTCTCTCAACTTGCATACACAAAGGGTCCTCTCTGTTACTATATTTCCACACCTCACGACTACGCTACCGTATGTACGCAAACACAAACACGCACACACACACTCGCAAGCATGCACACACACACATCACTTGCTCATGTTACCTGCAAATCTCCATATCTGTTTTCTATGCCCTTGTGATACAGTCTGTACATGCAGTGTCTTTCTGGTTTCCTGTGTCTTGTGGTGCTTTATGGAAGGTTATGGTAGGTTTCAGTCTTTCTGGTTTCCTGTGTCTTGTTCTCTTGTGGTACTGTAGAAGGTTCTGTTAGGTTTTGTGTTTGGTGCTCAACCGAACGTTGAGTAATCACCAGTGTTGATATCCCAGGGTCACAGCCCATGCTTTGTTTATCAATCATGACTGATATTAAGTTCAACCGTGTGAACTCTATGTGACATGTTATATTCACCCCCTTGTTCCTCTCTGAATAAAGTCTGACAGGGCTGCCTAATGCACTAGCCCCTCACAGGAGTGAGAAAAGGCCCTCTAAAGAGCATTCTCATGTCAGAAACTGGGAAGAATTCTCAAAGACGTCAAAGGTCATGCAGGCGGATGAAAGCACAGCTGAAAGTAAAGTATAGATCTGCAGTGCTGTCTGCTCCCTCTGCTGCCTATCAGTCCCTAGCAGGGATGTACAGTAACAGTGTTAGCCTCTTAAAGTGCCAACCGCAAGAAGAACTTAGAGCTCTGTTATATTTCATGGATCATTGATAAATCCAGAAAATGTAAGAGGCTGTTGCAAATCTTTATGTAACCTCCTTACATGCCTTATAAGCTCCTCCAGACTACAATATTTACACATACTGTGGTAAAAATGCTAAATATGATAGGTCCTATGTGGGATTTGACAAAGATTGAGCTAGGGTTTCCCAACAACTGTGGTTTGATTGTGTGCATCTCTCCATTGTAATGGATGACCATGTGCTAAAGACTGAAAAGGTAATCTCATCTGCTGATAGCAAGAAACACTGATAGGCATGAATAGAATCCAGGAGTCATGTATTATGTTATGTACACGTTACAATTTTATCCCATAATAATACAGATTCTATTTCATGCCAAGCTGCATAGAAGCACTTTCTGTATTTAGAGTGATAAACAAGGCATGGGTGCATCTGTATTAGTAATTAGCAGGGAAGAAAACAGCGAGGAGAGGAGAGGAATGCGCAGACAGACAGAGCTCCTCAGCCTCAACTCAACACAGAGGAGGACCAGGCTCATCAGCGCTGAAGAGCCCTCAAGAGCCTGGGCAATGGTAAACACGCACACACACAAACAAACATACACAGTACCAGTCAAAAGTTTGGACACATCTACTCATTCAAGGGTTTTTCTTTATTTTGACAATTTTCTACATTGTAGAATAATAGTGAAGACATCAAAACTATGAAATAACACATATGTAATCATGTAGTAAACAAAAAAGTGTTAAACAAATCAAAATATATGTTATATTTGTGATTCTTCAAAGTAGCCACCCTTTTCTTTGATGAAAGCATTATCATGCTGAACCATGAGGTGATGGTGATGGTTGCCTCAGGATCTCGTCACGGTATCTCCGTGGATTCAAATTGCCATAGATAAAATATAATTGTGTTTGTTGTCCATAGGTTATGCCTGCCCATACCACAACCATGTGGCACTCTGTTCACAAGGTTGACATAAGCAAACCACTCGCCCACACAACGCATTACACGTGGTCTGCGGTTGTGAGGCTGGTTGATCGTACTGCCAAATTCAATAAAACGACATTGGTAGAGAAATTGACATTCAATTCTCTGGTAACAGCTCTGGTGGACATTCCTGCAGTCAGCATGCCAATTGCACGCTCCCTCAAAACTTCAGATATCTGTGGCATTGGCACATTTTAGAGTGGCCTTTTATTATCCCCAGCACAAGATGCACCTATGTAATGATCAGGCTGTTTAATCAGCTTCTTGATATGCCACACCTGTCAGATAGATGGATTATCTTGGCAAAAGAGAAATGCTCACCAACAGGGATATAAACACATTTGTGCCAAAAATGTAAGAGAAATAAGCTTTTTGTGCATATGGAACATTTCTGGGATCTTATTTCATCTCATGAAACATGGGACCAACACTTTACATGTTGCATTTATATTTTTGTTCAGTGTAATTAAAGAGACTGGATCTACGCTATTATCGTATCAGTATACTGGTCTGTCTTTATGGAGCTCAACTGTCTCTCCTCCCTAGGGTCGATGTCCGCGGCCACACGGAATCGCCGTTTTATTCTTATTTTAATCACAGTGTAATTCATCAAAATCCGTCTGATTAAGCTAGACTTTTAGGTTTTTGCATGGGCTGCATCTCAATCGTCTCAATGTCGGCCTTCCACCGCAGATGCGGAAGGCAGCTGAAGTACAGCGCTGTTTTTCAGAACAGGATTATCCCCTATAACCTGTCTTCTCCTGAAAACGTCTGTAAAATCCGAATGGTTTGAGTTACGAACTAATATGACCCCACTATGATAAACTGAGATTCTCACGTTTTGCTCTACAACGCCGACAAGCTTCACAGGACTCGTGAGAAGATCACCTGTTACTGTCCTGTAAAACAAATATGAAAATGAATAGACTTGAATAGGCTTTTTGGAACCAAGGTTACACATGTAACCTTTGTTTTTGTCCCAGATGCTTTCCTATGTCTCTCAGATGCATTTCAGACACCTAAAACCATACTTCCTTTAGATTCATTTTTAGATTCATACTCACCAGACATGTCACCCATTGAGCATGTTTGGGATGCTCTGGATTGACGTGTACAACAGCATGTTCCGGTTCCCGCCAATATCCACCAACTTTGCACAGCCATTGATGAGTGAGACAACATTCCACAATCAACAGCCTGATCAACTCTATGTGAAGGAGATGTGTCACGCTGAGGCAAATGGTGGTTACACCAGATACTGACTGGTTTTCTGATCCATGTCCCTACCTATTTTTTTAAGTTATCTGTGACCAACAGATGCATATCTGTATTCCCAGTCATAGATTACAGCCTAATTCATTTATTTCAAATGACTGATTTCCTTAAATGAACTGTAACTGAAATTGTTGCATGTTCTGTTTATATTTTTGTTCAGTATACGTTTGTCCTTAAAACATTTAATTGAAATACTGTAGAATTCCATTTATTCCTAAGGACTGCTTCTTCTGGGGAGTGCCAATATGGCTGACCGGTGTCTTCAAAAACCCTCTCATTGGCCAATACATAGCATCAGCAATCCAGGGTTTCCACAGGTGTAACAGGCAGCCAGTTACCTACGGATCCACAGCCCCTGCCTTACATCTGAGGGGATATCTCTGAAATAACCATAGATTGAAATGTAAATGCATTTACTTAATTGTAATCGCACAAAATTATATAACACTCCTGTTACATAATCGTTGCATTAAATCAGAATAACTGCTATATAAGCAAAAACAAATTAATAAGCAATGTGTCAGACATCACTTCCCTAATCGTGCAGCCAGATGTACAGAAATATCTTACTTGATGTTCTCTACACACATGGAATCACAGGAGGTCTGAGGACAATTTTACAAGATTTAATTTATTCACTATTATACAGATCACATAAGGCCTTCATCTTCATACACCATTCTCAGTCAGACAAATTCCATGGTTTGCTGTTGATGAACAGTACGTCATCTTTCACTTGCTATTTCACTTTTGTTTTATTTTGTTCTCACACTTTCATGTTTTAAAATAATGAGTTGTTGAACCTTCTCCATTGGTGTGTTGTTAAATCATGCACTAAACTGAAGTGGCCTTAAACCATTCACAAAATTGTAAAAATTTGACTTTCAAATCATTGAAATGCACACAAAAAAAAAATGTCTACCATTGACTAAAGGGCAAAGTGTTAGACCCCCTAACATACAAATAAACAACCATTTTACTATAGTACGCTCTCGCCTTTTTTTCTTCAATGAACTGCAGATCTGTCAACGTTGTGTCAGAAATGATGTGATGCAGCCACATAAATCCTCTGAGCCAAAGTCACATTCTACTCGGACAATTTGTTTTTCCTATCCATCTCCAATCTGGTCAGTTGTGCGTGTGGTAATAAGGTACTGTACTGGGTGAGGAGTCACTGCAGCATTAGTATATTGATCACAGAGACAACTGCCTCCCACAGCAGGAAAACACAGAGGATAAGTACCAGTGAGTGATCCCAAGTATTGAGTAGAGTTGACCCTCAACACAACCAACAGTTTTGACTGATCCATTCTGAGCAGGCAGCATGACAACAATCCAACATGGCCGACAGAGTACCGCCATGCCTCCTGGCCAATCCTCTGTCAACCCCAAAAGGTGCCGGTGGCAATGCTTTTATCTTATATTGATAGAAGAATACAGAATATAGCAGGAGTATTCATTAAACTACTTTACCTTGACTGCTTATTGTTTTTCAACAAGAGAGAGAGGACAGTTAAACACCAACATAAATCCCATAGAACACTGGAGCTAGTTACTCTATGCTTTGTTGACATTCCTGGGCATCTTTATAGAATATACTATACTGTTATTACTGTACTGTAGTTCGTTGCCATGGTAGTGTTTTCTGTATGCACACCTTGCCTCAGTTTAAGGTCCTTAATATTAGATGAGTACAAAGAGTTCAACAGGCTAGACACCCATAGCAACATATCCGGCATCATTTTGCAATAGGGCAGTGGTTTCCATGGCCACCATATAACACAGTGGAACAAATACAGTACATAGAGGCCTTGTCTGGTATAACTAATGTCTCTCTAACCTCTCCCGCATTACTGTCGGAGGTTTCTGTCAATAATTCCCATAATCAATCTTCAATGTTGAATCATCAAACACTAACTGATGGAGTGGACCCAAGGTCATCTTAACCAAGAGCATTCCTCTCCTGGATCCTAAAGGGCCTGATTGACTGACCCTGGCTCAAACTTACTTTCCTAAACAACACCAGCCGACTTCCATATTCGCAACCATCAGTAAAGCAACAGCAGTCCTAAAAAGAGAGGGGGGAACTGAGTGCTATTCAAACCTGCATTCTCAGAAAAAAAACTAGTTCTGGCTTGACTAAGATAAAAGAGGAATGTGTAATCAGTATTATAATTTGGTTTTCCACGGGGTTATAAAGTGAGCCCTGAATCCTCTAAAATAACACTTTTATGACAGGGTCATGTTAACGAGCCCCTCTCTACTACTGCTACACCCACCCGGCCATTAAAACAAAGTCAATTGATCAAGGTTGTATTTCATGGAACTTCACACTAGAATTTAAAAGTGCTTCAGATAAGTATGTGGATACAAATCAAGGGTTTGGATGTAACAACATTTTGATCTGCCAAGGCCCCTTCAGAGAGGCAATGGGTATGGCTGTTTGAGCTGTTAACTCAACACACTAAAACATTCTGGCCCAACAACACCATTTTGGGATATTTTTTTTTTTAAATGAAAACATTCTGACCATTAAAGTGCATCCCTGGATGTCCCCCCCCCCTCCCAAACTTCCCCACCCATCCCCACTGAA